>VWPW01016598.1:0-217398 GCA_013389825.1 Crypturellus undulatus
TGTTTGTGCCTGGCTGTGTTGTCCTTTACTTTTCTTGTCATTACTTGTTCTTTTACTTGTCATTACTTTTGCTCATGGTTATAGTGAAAGAGGGTGGAGTGATTATTGTTTGGCTCCTATGAAATCTGTATTTACATATAGTGTAATTTCCAATTTATGAACAACAATCTGACTCTCTGGGCTAATAGAAATATTGGCGTGTCTGGTTTTGCTGTGTAACAGAAGGCCATCAGATTCCGCGAGCAGATATTCTTTGTTTAAAGGAAAGTATGCCCTATGCTTCACAGTATGTTAAATAGTTGGTTATGCAACTGAGCATATGCTGTTAGCATTGTAAAACACCATTTTGCCAAATAAGGTCAATACATTCAATAATAGGTCTGCGGATCTTACGGAAGAATTTCAGGGAACTTCATGCCAGAATTCAGCTGCAGATGGACTTCGTACAAATGTTTCAGCGTGGAGAAAAATGAAATAAAACAAAGAACAAAAACAAAAGTGTGGCACATATGCAGAATAAATTAACCAAATATAGATTTATATTGGTAAAAACATGTTCAAATTTATCAACAGTATTCTGAACTTTTAAGTACGGAGGAGAATAATGGGTTGTGCTAGTCATTATACACACTTGATGATTGATTGTTAAAATCTCTTATATTTCCAGCTTATCAAACAGTGAATTTATCTTAATTTCACTGAATACTTCAATATTCATAGGTTCTTTTATGTTAGATGTGTTTTAATCCAAGAAATTGATGTGCCTTGATCATAGTATTTAAAATTGCTGACACTTAGCTAAAAAAAAATCTACTTCAGTATAAGCCAAATATTATTAAATCTATAACACGCAAAAGGTGTGATGTCTTGCCAGTACAAAAAAAGAAAACAACCTGAACATTCAACTGTAGAATTATAATATAAAAAACCACCTCACCTCCCTTACTTACTTATAAGACTTAGGTGGGCATAGTACTTCTCGTTGCATAATTTTGACATCTGCTGCATGTGCTTTATGAGTACTTGATCATTTTGAATATAAACTTGTTGTGACAAGACCTTCAACTGGCCCCAGCCTCACTCCATTAGTTTAGAGTCAATGCAATCAAAACATATCAGAAAGAATACATATACCTTTGTGCGTGTGTGCATATATGCATAGATACTTTTATGTACTTGTGTATATGCATATATCTATATGTGAGTGTATATATATATATAAATAAATATATATATATATGCCCACCTACTCACATATATAACTGGCTCCAGATGCAGGAGAGGAAGGTTGTTCTCTTCTAGGGGCTTGTACAGCAGCTGGGGAGAATATGTGGACAGTGTTCATTTCTTTTGCCTAACTTAAAAGGTAAAACAGCTTGTACAGTTACTAGGAAGTGTGATTAAATATATTTATACACACACACACACACATATAAATACTATATATATATATATATTAAAATTTCCACCATCCAGCACAGTTATATATTCCCAAAAATATAAACTAAGGAATAGGATACAACAACTTTAAGCTGTTCATCCCACAAATTACTGGCAGCCTAGTCCTAGATTTCAATTGTATAGAAGCTAATTTCTCCACTTACAAGCTCCAGATGTGAAATATTTTAGTTTTGATTTTGAATTTATCAAGTAGTGAGTGATTTGGTATGCAGACTAGTTTGAAGAACAGATTTAGATGAAAGGTTTGGACCCAGATTCTGCTGATCAAAATTCAAGGACCAAAATGTTCATGCTCCATTGTTATGGGCACTGGGTTATTTTTGTTTTAAATTGCAACATTATGTTAGAATGCATTTCTAAAATAATTAAAAATTGAAAAGGTTTTTTTCAGAGTAATAACCTAATGAAGTTTCCACTGTGTATACCAGTAAGTCCTACAGTATAATAAGTTTATTTTAGAACTACAACAAAAAATGTATTATGTACAGTATTTAAGCAATGGTGCCATTTAAATTGTGCTTCAGTGTTTTCTGGCAGTTTCTTAAGTGTAATTATAAGGTACTTTCTACACACTTTTGAACAATTTGTTTTGTTTTCTAAATTTCCAAGTATTTCTTTAAATAAGTACACACACAATTTTCTGTTTCTCAGAATTACTAAGGTTCAAGTATTTTCAAAAAAGAATAAAGTTTCAGGTGTAAAATTTTAAGTCACATATGTCACTAAAGTGAACTTGAATGGCTCATTTGTGCTATTATTCTTACTGATTTCATTCCTACTGGTTGAATAACTGGGTCAAGAAGCTAAAGGCCTTAATTACTGCCAGGGTTTTTACAGACCCTCATTTTTGTACAAATGGAAATTGCCTAGTTTCTGGAAACTTCACTTTCACACATTCCTGAAAGCTGAGCCACCAACCAGCAGAACATTAAGTGTATGCCCAGTTGTGCCCAGATTGTAGAAATTGTAGATTTTTTTTTTTTTTGGTCTCAAGCACAGGCAATGATCTGCTGTCTCCTTCCTAAGGTGTGTTAGCTTTTCACCCTGGCTCATAGAGATCATCCTTTAATAGACATAAGGTTCTCCCTTTCTCTTTTAGCTTTGCAGTGGATATTTGAGTTTCAGCTTACAGAGGTGAGAATGGGAGTAGCTTTTTACTCTGTTCTGGGGCAAGGAGAGCTATCAGTTAAATAACATTTTTCTGCCAATATAACTCTTCTTATTATTTCTACTACTGTCCTAAGAAGTCACTGCTGCATCTGCAACTAAGAGACGAGACTTAAGGGCCAAGCCCTCTTAATACTGCAATAAATGGAAGTCTTATCATTCGCTCCAGTGGGAGCAGGGGAAGATCTCAAGTTTATCTGGAGAAACTTTATCATTACTTAATTATAACTTTATTTCTGTAGATAGTCTGCATGAAGCAAGTATGAAGCCTTGATTTTATGCATGCTTGCATATTACTATCAATAGATTGAGAAATTTAAAAAGTTAGTTTGTTAACAAGATATTTTTTATCTCTTTTTTAAAACTTCAGCAGGATATAATACTTTTTCTTATACTTTCAAATATCACTATTTTCTTCTTCTGCTGCTTACATTAAATGCACATTATTTGATATTTACAATGCTTAGACGCTGAAAATAATATGCAATATTTATCAAAGAATGGAAATAATCCTTGAAAAGCTTACTTTCTCTTTTTATTTTTAATTTTTCAGTGACATTGTCTCTCCTGATATTGATCGGGATTACTTTCCTGATGAAAAAACAGGCTGATCAAAACCTTGTTCCCTGTACTAGGCTTATAGTAATAGATTGAAACATGAATTAAAACCTCATGTTTTAAAATAGCCTAAATTCAACTCCCACAGAAGTTAGATTACACATTGTCAGAGGGATGTTTTTAGTTCAGCTTTTAGGGATAAGATATACCCTACATGTGCAATTCTACTACAGTTTCTCTAAAAATGACGAAGAACTCTATTTGTGTGCAGTATTCTTATTCAGTTTTTTGTTTTCTGACAAGCAGAAGAAAACAGTACATGGATGTAACTATGAAAAAGCCCATAGTAGCAGGCAAAACCCCAAAAGCATTCAAAGATAAAACATGAGTTTGTAGCTATCAGTCCAAAATGATGCTGAAACTTCAGTCATTAACTCCCCAGCTAAAACATCTTCTCTAAGTTCGCCCTTTCTCAGACTAAAAACATCTACTTTGGCAATTCTTCTTCTTGAGGAATTTGCAGTTATTTTGGAAAGAAAGAAATATGTCACTGCTGTGGAACTGAAGCCCAGAAATGTGCGCACCATACACACAACACTAGGAACAGAAACAAAGATTCTATACTATCTTTTTGATAACGTAAAAACATTTGTTCTTGATAACATAAAAACATAACTTTTAATCACAGAGTACTGAACTTTTACTAGATCAAATAGTCTTAGCATATTTTTTCAAAGTGTAAAATGTAATTAAAAAAAAGCTTTTTTTGTACATTTTTTTCCAATTAAATATAATTGATTCTTTCCTCTATAAAATTCAGCAGCATCTGTCCAATGAAACAAACCTCTCCAGAAAAAAAAAAAAATCTTGTTGCTGTGGAAACATAGGGATGGAACTTGCGGAAACTAGTATCTCAGTTACAAGTTGCTTTCTCTTTATTCTATTCAGTCAGAAATCTAGAAGTCTTAGACAAAGTCATCCCCAAGGCGGCAAACTTTTCATGGGAAGACGGAGTAGTACCCCTGAAATAGAGAATCCTCCTCGCTCCACAAAACTTTAATACCTTCTATCAAATAGTTTGGGTAGCTACTGGATTTGTCTGTTATACAGAGAAAAAAAAAACCTACAAAAGGGAGCAAGAACTTGTACAAAATGGCTTATGTCTGACTATTAAGAGATGCTAAAATAGAGAACAGGCGTTTGTTCTACAGAGGCTTAATCTGACACCACTGTGGTGCTGTGCAAAACAGCCTGCCAGAGGAAAAGGGAGCTGGGATGGCTGAGAGCGATAAAAAACATAACATGATTAATGCATTTTTACAGTCCTAAGTGGGCAATAGAACCAGCAGGGAAAAGCCATAAAAGTGCGGTACATGGTTCAGTAACTGATTAGGCAGTAGTAAACAGGCAGGTATGTTACCATATGATAGGAAGCTATTATGGGAGATGATTCTATTTAATTTCCTTTTATGTTTTATTAAAATGTTCCATAGGCAATAATGCAGATATTATTACACAAAAGACTTTAAACTGCTCTGGTCTCTCAGGTAAACATGTGTTTGAGTCAATGCGATTTGAGACATTTTAAATTATGTCTTCTTTTTCTGACTATGTTTTCCTAGGTAGAACTGGAATTATTTTATACCATTTGAAATGCTTTTTTGATATTCATCAAGCAAGTACAAGGCTAGCTCTGCCAGATAACTCCCAGGTTCCTCGAGGAAAGCATTGTGCTGTATGTCATGTCTTTCGCCGAAAGGAACACATTGTTGTAATGGTGTAAATATTAATATTTTGGGTTCCATCATGAATACCATATTTATTTTCAACCTGAACATTTTCTATATTTATCTATTTCAGCAGTTAGAATATACTGTGAGCAAAACAGCATAGTAAAGACTGCTGGCTGATCTAAAGATTAATAAGACTTACCTCAAGATTCTTTAAAGCTTGCAAAAAATGTGTTTTAATATAAAAACTGTATTTATCCAAGATTACGGTTTCTTGAATTTCTTCTGAACACGAAGTAGTGAAATAAATAGAACTAAAAGACAGTGGAGCACTGTAAATAAAGTTAACTAAACCAAGTAGGCATTAGATTTTTCAGAAAGAATAGCAGAATCACCAAATCTCAGAGGCTGGTAGGCATCTCCAAAGGTCACTGAGGCCAATGCCCTGGCTCAAAGTGGGGTCAGTGCCCTGGCTAAAATTAGGGTCAGCTCTGAGGACTGTGTCCAGCCAGATTTTGAACATGTCCACATTTCCCATGTTCAAGAGGAGTTTCCTGTGCTTCAGTATGTGCCTGTTGCCCCTCAGACTCAGAGGAACCACCAAGTAGAGCCTGGCTCCAGCCTTTTTACACCCTTCTTTAAGATATTTACATAACCCAATAAGATTCCCCCTCAGTCTTCTCAGGCTGAAGAGCCCCAGCTCCCTCAGCCTCATCCTATGACAAATGCTCCACCATTTTGCTCACCAGTGGTGAAAGAGCTTTCACCATTTTGCAGCCCGGTGACGGACTCTTCCCAGGAGCTCCCCATCTCTCGCGCACTGGGGAGCCCGGCCCTGCACCCAGCACTCGAGGCGCAGCCTCACCAGGGTTGGGCAGAGGGGCAGGATCATCCACCTCAATCTGCTGACTGCACTGCCTAATGCACTCCAGGAGACCCCTGGCCTTCCTGGACAAATGAACACGTTGCCGGCTTGTGGTCTCCTTGTCCCCCAGGACACCCATGTCCTTCTCTGCTCGCCTGAGGCTTCCAGGTTACTCTTGGTTCTGTTTACTCATGCAACTTATGTGGTGCATATCACACCTTTTTGTGGACATTGGCAAACAGTTTTGAATAACCGCAAAGGTGAAAAAGAGCAGTATCAAGAGAGATCCAGTTTCTCTTATGCTGTTTTATTGAAGCACAGCTTCCTTACAACAAATTTACTTCAAAGGAAAAAAAAAAAAAATGTTCTCAATAAAACAAGAGATTACATGCTCAAGTGTACTTATTCTTCTTGATTATTGATAATATAATTAATTCAAAGCTATTTTTGTGACTTTTGCTTTCCCCACATTGCAGCTTCCACAAAATTACTTAATAGTACAAAACTTTCATTTTAAAGAACAGACATGAATCAAGCCTTGAGTATTAACTGTAGAAGCTTTCTAAGTTTCACAATATTAAGATTTGTTTTATATGTTCACATCTTATTCTTATAAAGCTCTTTCTTTATATTTTCCAGCTATACCAGAAATACAATAATACTAAACTATCTATCTCATTCAGGAAAAAAGCAGAAATGAATTATTTATGTTTGCTTAATAGTAAGAAATATTGGCTGGAAATTATATTTTGTGTTCCCTGAAAAGAAAGAGACCTTTTATTAGAACTGCTACATTTCTATTCTCCGTGGAACACTTCTATTCTCCCATTCTCCAAGTGAGGACTTATAGGGATAATTTGTTTGTTTGTTTATTACCTATTTTTTCCAAAACTTCTGAAGTATTCAATAAACTTCCCTTAGCTCTCCCTCAGTTGTTCTTGAATACTTGTGCCAGAAGTTAAACTAACATTTCTAGTCCTCAGGAGCTACCAATTCCCAAATATATTCAAAGTAAAGTATAAAGAGACCTGTGATTCAGTCAATCTGATAAATTATATATGAAAAAGTCACAGTCAAAATAAATGGAAAATAAAGACTTTTGTCTTGTGTAAAGATATATGAACAATTATGGCTTGCTGACAAAACAAACATTTGCATATAAAAAAAGTTTTACTGCCTATTTTACATCTAGAGAATATTTGGAGAAATACTTATATGCTCTCCCACTCCCTTACCAAAACCATTATTTTTGCCTGTACAGATAAGGGTTTTTTTCTTTTCATTTTTTTTTTCTTTTCTATTGCTAGATATCTGGAGATGTCTGAAGTTCAGTTTTAAATTTGTGTAATAAATTTGTGATTTATTATATAGGAGATATCATATTTCTGTGTATTTTGGTGTCAGAAACAAGATTATCCCTAGAAAGGAGAAACAGAAGTAATTTCTCATTATTTTTTTCAAACTTGTCTTCATAAAACTATGGCACAAGATTTTCAGAGTTAAGTGAATGGATTCATGATAATACATCGATAACATACTCGATGAATGCTATGTAATAGGCCACTGAGTAGTATACATGTAAGGATAAGAATGGCTGGAGTAAAAGACGATATCCATGTGTAGGCAGGTGGGCATGTATAGCAGAATAATTTGTGTATGCTTTTTGCCCTCTTTTTATTTCCTCTCCCTTCTACTTTCATCTCTTCTATACCGCTCTGTTCATGCTAATGGCTTACCTCATTTTTTGTTCTTCTCACTCTTCAAACTTACTCATCAACTCTATATTTTTAATTCTGATATCTTGTTGTCACTGTTTCATGGTGTTTTCCTTCTAGAATAAATTTACCTTATTTTTCATCTCAGTTTAGCTTTCTTAGAGGCTAATTGTTCAATACAAACAAAAGAAAAAAATCTAGTGATGGAAGGAAATATAACTGGTTTAATTAATTTATCTGATTTATTGATTTATCTAAATAAATTTATCATTATCTAAGAAAAGGGTAAGTTCCTTATTGAATAAGTGCATTTATGCACAGAACAAAAGAAGAAATCACCTGCAATCACTTTATGGTAATTACTTAGAGGGGTGTCTGTATAAGCCAATATTTTCCCTTCGTTTCTTTACCTTTAAAATAATGGTTTCAGCATGGGCTGCCACCAAGCAGAACATTTCTCACTTTATTGAAGCCACTAGAAATACCAAAGATAAGCTACAAAGATATTCTCATTGGGGAGCAATTCAGATTGGAAAATCAGTTTTTATCAGACTAAGCTGACTTCTTCCATCTTACAGTGAGAAAAAGTTCTCTTGTACTCTTTTTTATTTCTTTTCTTCATCATAAAACCAAGTAAATTTTGTTTCACACAGAGGCTAAAAGAAAACAAAAAGAAAAAATTAGGGTATGCCTACTACTGTTGGCATCATATGAACTGAAAAACGCATGGTAACCTACACTTACAGACACTGAATGTGCCAGAAATGAGGCTGTTCCTCACTAATGAGGTGGGTTTGGGCTGTCCAAGTAAGTGAAGAAAGGTGAGCACAGATTGGGAAAAAGTACGCAAGATGGCTGGGTCACAAAAAGGAACTCAGGAAGGCTTCACAGGCAGCAGGCATTTTGACTCATCAGGGCCTAGGAAGTGTTGCACTCTCCTATCACAGCCAAAGGAAAGTAAAATATAATTTTGGATAGTCGTGTTCGAGTCGCAGTCCAGAGCTTGAGCTGGGTCAATTTCCTATCCATCCACAAAGTGAAGATGTAAAGCTGTCTTTTAACCACATTGATACATCTTCACTGCGTGCCCAGTCAGGAATACTGTAACTTTTATCCTTCTGCTTATCCTTTGGTGCTTAGCGCAGTTCTGACAGATAGGATTCATCAGAGGCAGACATTTACCAAACCTAGAGACGTTGCTCTGTGCTGAAGGCACAATCAAGCCAGACATAAATCCTGCACTTACGCAGCAAGAAGCTTTACTTGCCCTTGAAATTGTTTTTAAGGCCACCTTGAATTAGGAGGCTTAACAGAGATGAGCATCCATTCTGAAAAGAGCAGATGTGCTGATTACTAACTGTTTGCTTCGTTTCACTGGCATGTCAGAGAAATCAATGACAGACATATCCATGACTCCAACTATGGTGCGTTCAATTTCAATGTGGAAGAGCCACCTAAGTGCATTGTTTCATTTTGAATGTCTGATTTTCACTTGCATTTTCTAGGCTGATCAGGCTTCATATTTTCCCACATCCATCTCAAAAATACTGTTTCTTTTTACTCTTTATTAATAATAGCCTTCTTTCCAGTGTTTTTTAAAAGATGGGTCAGGAATATTGATTCCTCTTGTTTCTGTCTACAAGAAGCTGTCATTATGGAGAAGTGACTCAGCTGTTGCATACTCAGTAGTGTTTTACATGACCAGGCTGCAGATGCTCGGCAAACTAAAAGTTTAGTTTTACCCTAAACTGGGTTTTGTACACCCTAGTCTCAACACTTTCCCCATAGCATTGCCACTGTAATCCATACTGTAGATCCTCTGAGGACATATGTCTGAAAATAATGTTTTTTTATTCCATGCCCGCACTTCCACGTGCCTCTGCCACATCATGAGCAAAGCAAGGGCCAGACACTTGGTTTTTCTGTGTTGCACTTTCAGATAGCTTCACCAAAGCTTACTAGGACTTTGATGTTCAGCAGCATTAAAAGTTCCTACTAGCAAACCTACGCATGGAGGCCTTAATTCTTATGTGCTGGATCTTCCCTGAGCCATCCCCCTGCCAGTCCAGTCACAATGTTTGCGATGCCTGTGGTGCTCCCCGTGTCTCCAGGGTCTGAATCTGGCAGCTTGAGCAGACCGGGGAAAGCAGGAGACAATATTCAGTACCACTCAGATCTGCTTGCTATGTAGTTGCACACTAAATTTTTTGCAAGGGATACATAAAGTAATTAACTCCATGTTTGCATCCGATCGGAGATGTGCTACCGTGACTTCCAGGGAAGCTGAATCTGGAGGAATTCAAATACAGAGAACAGGAAATTTTTCCATGAACTTGTGTTCTGATGGAAGATTTTTCCTTAGACGCACTGTCATTTACCTTATTGTACAGGTCTTAAACTAATTCTTTGGGGTAATAAACATCATCTTTGCGTGTGTTTGCTTTGTTTTTGTCAGTTTTTCCATGTCCCAAACACATGGAATAGATTTAATAGGTTTAACTGAAAGGACTATCATTACCATAAAACTGGACATAAACAAACAAACAAAGAAAAATTAAAGCAAACTGATACCTTGTCACAAAAATCAGATAGTGGAGAAAAATCACCTCTGACAGTTCTGAAGCTAGTTTTCAAATGAAGAAAATTTATATGTATAATACAATATCTTAATATTTTGCAACAGATATGAAATCAGGTAAATTATAAGTTTTTCACTGAATACTGTGTACAATTGTATTAATTATGTAGCTAGACATTATTCTCAGGGAGAAGGAGAAAGCAAAATTCACATAAATTTCCTACTACAGTTTTTCCTCTGCTTTATGTTTGTTTCTTTGAGGCTAGTGATGGAAAATTGTTGTCAGATGCACCGCTAAGTTCACAAAAAAAAAAAAAAAAAGGAAAAACAGAAGTCTAGAATTAAGTGCTTATAGATTTTACTAAAAAGATATAGGGTAAGTTAATATTCTGACATGTCTTGGGCTTATTCAAGCATGTGGAGATTGAGCCTTCTGTTAAATATGAAGTTTAAAATAAAGAGGCACAAACTGGAATGGCGCAGAAATTGGGAAACTTTATAAAAGCTTCCACTTCACTGCTGCATAGCAAAGCAGCAGTAGGAGATTCGTGTGATAAAAGCAAGACCATAAAAGATACTAGGTAAACCCTGAATGCCAGATTTGATTAATGAAAGTGTAATAATAAGTGATTTAGTAATGGCACTAGGTAGGTATGGGCTGCTTTTTTTTTCACCTTTCTGTAAGATCTTCATGTGAAGTCTGCAATTAGGTTTTGAGGGCTTTTTTTTGGTTTGTTGTTTTTTTTTTTTTTTTTTTTTTTTTGATTTCCCTTCACCCCTGCTACAGCCTTCATCTCCTGCCAGGACATTCGCCCTCAGGAAGCGTCCCAAGCCCCAGAGAAGTTGCTCCTTGGTGGGGATCTCGCGCCACCCTCGCTCGGATGCGCGGAAGGGCGCTGGGCCAAGCCGGAGCGTGACAAGGGCAGTCAGCGGAGGCGAGCTTTTGGCAAGGTTCACCACGTTTGTGCAGCCGGCAGCTCTCGAGCACATCACACACCATATGTTCAGCACAGGCTTCCCCTGCTCCGGGCTGCAGACACTACCCTTGCTACTAGGGGACCTGCTGCAGCAGCGCAGGATGTGGTTTCCCCCATATTGGTGATTGTTTAATGATCCCTACAGCTTTTTTGTGGGGGGAAAAAATGAGCTCTCAGTTCTCCCAGCATTAAGGAAACAAAGTAGGAGGTCAGAACATTTGGAAATCTCTGCAGTAAATGCTGACAAGCTGGAACTTTTTATCCTTGCAGTAAATGCTGTCAAGATGTATCTTTTCATCCTTGCGTGAAGGGCAAGTACCTTGTCTCTAATAATTGCACACAAAATTATAAAAGTTTTAGAATTAGCATAATATCAAACAGCATTCAAAAACCATCATTTATCCATGAAAAAAATTGTTCCTTTTGATTGGCGTTTTCCGCTTTGCCGTTTTGCTTTAGAGGTCCTAGTCTGCGATAATCTTTAGAAATGTAGGCTGCAGACACACGATGGTCCCACGCTACCGCTGCAACACCACATCTCATAAGGAAATGCATCTCAGTATTTTTTTTTACGGTTTGGTACAGTGCTGGTGACCACCGGCACATCCGATGTGAGCTTTGCATATCTACACACCATCCTCTAGGCTTTGGTCTTCCTTCCACTGAAGAGGCTGTTTTTATTCATTACTAAGTGGAATAACTCAGGAAGGGGCTTCCAAGCTCATGTGCAGGTATTTCCAGAACACTCACAGGCGGGAACTGATGCAGTGGCTGCCCCTCTATACTCACTGGAACACTTGCTTTCTCTGTGAATGAAAATCAGGTCTGCGCCTACCCCTGGGTCCTAGCAAAATGCATGGTATAAATGCATTGAAACAGCGTGCAAAGATCTGTATAACGCTTGAGTCATGCCTTCTTCACTAACATGCCACTAACTTCAACAGGAAAAAAGGGAGAAAGCTAGAGACCCGTGCAGCACTTTGACAGCAGAAACTGCAGATATTAGGAGGTCTGATCTAGCCGACTAGCCGGTAGACAGAAGCAATTGCTAAGCAGGCATATTAGCACTCCCATAACTGGTGGCACTGCTTCAGCCTTGACTAATATAGCATTTGTCCTTCATAGACAGTACTACAAGTTATTGAGATAGAAGAAAAAACAAATAGCATTGGTCAGAAAAAATAAAAATATTAACCACCAAAGGCTCTCTGTGAGATCAAACATATCTTTTTTTTAAGACACATTTTTAGGGCTCCTTTTTAAAATCCCTAAAGAAAAACTAGCAGTTGCAAAGCCACACCGATTCTTCTGGAACTCGAACAGCTCATCAATACTCAGAACACTTCATAGTTAGTTCAAAGTAATTACGTGCAGAAAGTCACTCCTTGATCAGCGAAAAAAAATAATAAAAAATAAAAGAAAAGAAAAAGAAAAAATCTTAAAGCTTAGTAAGTGCCGTTTATTAGTGACAGCATAGTTCGCGGGTATGAAATAGCTTGAAGTTAATGACCCAGGTCTCTTTTTTGTATTATGCTACGAGGTTGACACTTACCATCAGCTGTGGAAAAATATTCTTTTTTTTAACACTTGTTAATTTAAATTATGCAAATTAATTGGCTAGAGTTTGAGAATACATTGCAAAATTCTATCATTTGGACTTCTTTATTAGCAGGAAAGTCAGGTGTTGAAATTTTTTAAAGCTGTGCTATTTTGTTCTCTGTTGGTGTAGCGTGGGCAGACTCTCAGTTGTTAATTACACAGAATGCACAGAAAAAGGATGAAAACAATCTTTAGTTAGAGGAAATAATAAAACATTTTTCACTGTCATGTACCTTAAATGTCTGTCCATTTGCAAATATGAGACCAATTTCTTAAGAATTAGTCATTCATACCAAAGTCACACCTGCAGTTTTCTTAACCATTATTATATGATCTAAATACTAAGACATTATTTTTCAAGCAAAAATAGTAATACCAAAACCATATAAAAGCCTTCTTTTTAAAAATATCCAAATTTATCCCATTTGACTTTCAAAATCCGTTTTATTTTTGCAGTGCATTCAAATTGACACATAGTCAGATTTCCTTGTTCCTATGAGTTTAGACAGCCATATTAGTAGCAGAGTTTGAACTTAATAATTTCTGCGTATATTTAAAACCTATATATTTATATTTTCATTTATAAAAAACTTCAAAATGACTCTTTAAGACTGAAGATCAAAATGAGTAAGTGAAAAAGGGATCAAAACTCACAAATGCATATGTTTATCATCACTATAAACACAAAAATGCAATGAGGAGCTGAGGATCTATCATAGGGATTTGTAATATGAGTATCTGTCAAAAAAAAAGAGCCTTTTAAATAAAGGAAAAAAACCACAACAGGCAAAATGGCTACAACTTGGATTTATTCAGCAGTGAAGTGAAGCATAGACATTGTGGATGGACTTTCAGATGCACTTAATGTCAGCCTAACAGTGTTCTCATGAAAATTAATGAGAGGTTTAATAGAAAATTACATTAAGTTAATGGGGCTGAGCCAACACTCATCTTTTTATAAGACTTTTTATAAGACTTACCCCTTTAGTCTCGCTGTTCAAGCAAAAACAAAAAACATGTATAAGAAGTTTTCTATTGAGCAGGAATATGTAAACTAAATCTTTCAATATTACAAACAACAGATAGAAGTGCAATAACCTAGAAGTTTTCCTGAGGGGTGAAAATAGTGAAAGAGAAATTTCAAAAGAATCATGTAAAGATCTATTCAAAATTAGCAGGAAGAAAATAAACTAACTTGATATTGATCACAGGTAATTAAAAAATGAAAATAAAGACTTAAGAAAAGTGGAATGATTTTGTTACTGGAAAAAAGCTAAAAGACCAGGCAACAAGAAAGAATAATAGAAAATATTATGAAAAACAATAAAAATCCGCTCATGGTATTTGCTAATACCTGTTGAACATGCAAACTGAGTTTTAAAACAGTTCAACATAAATGTTCAACATAAATGTTTTGTCTGTCTTCTCCAAGGTATTTAGAAAATGGCTGTCCCAGAAAAATAAAATATTCACAACCAAATGTTTTTTCTGCATACCCTGAATCAAATAACAAAGCCACATGAGTAACTGAGCAAGATCTCAATAGTTGTCTTGATCAGATAAAACACTGGCAACAGATCCCTGTTTAGCTCTTCATAGATGACAGAAATGAGCCTAAAGGATGGAGGATGCTTTCATGTGCCTCATTAAACCCTTTTGATATAGCACCTTCAATACACCTGCTGCAATTTTATTAAATCAATTAAACTATTAAGATATGGACACATCTGTTACATTCAGCACAATCATCAGCAGGTGTTTTCAGCTTGGACATGCCTAGCAATTTTGGCTGCAGTTGAAAAGTTTAAGAAAAAAATAGTAACTAATACATAGATTCATGGAGCAAAGAGTTATTGTTCTGAGATACAACAAGTAGTTTTAAGAAAAGTAAGTCATTGTGATTAGATCTATGGAATGTTGTGATAACACGCAACATTTTCCAGGGTGATCAAATATATTTATGTAAACAAAATTGCACAGAGTATTCTGATTAATCAGTTTCCAACACACAGTATGAAGATAGAAAATGTCCTCCTTGAGCCACACCTTTAGTTTTCAAGGCTGTATGTCCATGAGGTATTCACAATCTTCACTCACAATAATTGAACCAGAGGATACCGGTTCCCACTGCATGCACAGGTTTTCAGAAGTAGGCAAGCAATAGAGATAATCATCAGAACTTAAATTGGTAGGAAAGAAAGGAAGTTAGTGAGGGGTAAAGATTTTCTGTATTTGCTAGGAAGTGTTTAGTTCAGTCTAAGAGTATCACACTCTCCAGGACACTTTGAGTTGGCATGGACCTCAGGAGGAGCAGACTCAGCCGTGGGGGCAACCCAGGTGGCTCCAAACTTCTTCCCCTTCTGGACACCCTCTTGGGGTGGAGCTGACAGCATCTTCCTGGCCTGGCCTGGCACCAAGGGAAAGTTATTTCTTGCTGTGTCAGTGGAGACCTGGTGCTACCACCACTGGTGTCACTGTCTTGATGTTCTCAGTTCTGCCCCATGCAAGCTGCACCAAACCCAGAAGTGTGTCCGCAACTGAGGGGCGCAAAACAAGAACTATTTGGATGGCAATGGCTCAGGGAATAGGAGGTGACAAGGGTGACTATTGGTCTACAAAGCTCACTAGTATGGAGAGTCTAAAGGGAATTAAGTATACCCAGGTCATTCAATAACACGATAGATCTCCAGGTAACAGCAGGATGATACTTCTCTTATTTACACGAATGCAGTACCACTGATTTGGGGAAAAATTATGCAGAATCATACTGACAAATGTGAAGAAAACTTAAGACCACAGCTATCATTTCATTAGGTTAATGTAGCAGCAACAGTGGTTGTAAATAGTTCAGCTGCAGTACAGCTAACTATCAAGTGCAATTTCATTAATGTAAGTAGAAGCAACTAAATTATATTTGACAAAGCTATCTTTTATTATAAACTCCTTTTTCATGGCCATTTTTCCTAAGATTTTCTGTTTCTACTGTCCACTCTGGGAAAAATATATTTTCATAATCCATTCAAGAGAATTTCAGAAGACTGCATCTTTGGTAAAATATATAAATACAAATACTGCCAGATATGTCTGGATATAATTTTTATATGAATCCTTGCATTCCAGACAGAAGTAAATAAGACCAACTCTTTTCTGGTGTTAAAGTATCAGCAGACATCAATGGCCTTTGACCTGTTGCCTCTTCAGTCCTAGAGCAGCCATCTCTGTTGTCCCATCTCATTATAGATAACAGAGAAATAGCTAAATGACAGAGAAAATCATCTTCAGAATACCCTCAGCTTAATCGTGTAATGAATGCCTACAGAGAGGCATAACTTTGTGTGTGTGTGCATGTGCATGTGTGTTTGTATTCTTACACTTATTAGAATTTGTAGGAATAAATATGGAGCAGGTATCTTTTATTAGCTTACACAATACCAGGCAGGATGCTCATTGATAACTATGTGAGTAACATGTCTCATACTGGATAGAATTTGACTTATATCATGCTTTATCTGGCAGTCTTGTGCCCAAAGGAAGTTTTCGTGTACATCCAGTTCTCTGCTAACTTATACCTTGAAAGGTTACAGCATCGTCTGTTAATGAGCTGTTGTAAATATTTTGAAGGAGTATTAAGCTACAGTTTGTACATATCTTTCTAGCTGGAAATGACTCAAATATGTCAGCAGGTGAGAAGAACTGTTGAATCTAAATGTAGGGTGCCTAAGGAAATACTGCTCTAAGGCCAGCTCGTAATCAGTAAATCGATCAGGGGCATAAGCCTATGTTAAGATCCCCTGAAGACCAGGAGTAGTTTCTTCAAAGCATATCTCACTGGCATTTGCTGATCTTGTTTATGCTTACACTTGTCTTGCTGGGAAAAAAAAATCTTGCAAAAAAAAAAAAAGAAAGAGAGAGAGAAAAGAATTCATAGATCTAGATCTCCATGTGTCCAGCTCTTCTACAAAAGCTAAAATTCTCAAAAAAGATAAACACCTAGGAGCTCCCACTGAGAACAATTTGCACCTATGAAACTATCCATTTATTCAGGCTGCTGGGTGCTGAACGCATTGGAAAAATCCAGTCCAGGAACAATTCTGCTTCCTTTGAGAAACAAACATGCAAAAAGCTTCTTTTCAAAGCAGTTAGTAAAAAAAAAAAAAAAAAAAAAAACAGCATATTCAGTCTGTTTCTCCTCTTTTACTTACCTTTTTTAAAGGACCTTAATTGTAATACACAGAAAATAAGTTAAAATTTGAAACTCCGATTTAAGAAGGTTACTGGGTTTAGGATTTTGTTGTTGTGATTTTTGTTTTTATTCAATTAGCATAGATTTATAAAATTTTAGTTCACTTAAGTCAGGCCTGAAACACTCCATTTTTATTTTTTGTGAGACTAAAAAAAGTCACAGGTAAGGACTGGGTAAGGTATGACTACTATTGAAATTTAATATTTGTAGCTTAACACATCCTTACCATTTAGATGGCAATATATAAACAGCTTGTTTATGATCCATGAGAGATTAGTGTAGATATTACCTAAAAGGCTGGAGATTGTACTCCCATGTCACGTTCATTTGTAAATAGACTCCTCAAGAATAGTTTCCTGACCACACTGAAGGACAATAGTCGGGACTTCTTAAATTTTTTTCTGCATTTCTTACACATGGATTTGATATCCTCACAGAACCAGTTCACCCTTTTGCTACTACTTCTACAGCATCTTGTAGTGAAGGCAGTATTTCAATGTAGAAACAGGCCTAAACTTGTTTTTTAGCCAAATAGACATATTTGAAAGGAAGTAATTACACTTTGATCATCTTATATCTTGGAAATTTAGGAGGAAATAATTTGTTGCTCCTTTCTTAATCATACTGATGGTCAATCATAATTCATAATGATTAATCATTAGTAATCAATCTTAATCAAAATATTGGACCTAGACTCAGGCAGAATTAGGATCTGGGGACTCCATATTACTAAGACACATAGGGAAGATCCATCCATTGAAAATTAAATAATTTCAGTAAAATGAAACAGATTCCAAACTAATTTTTACAGTAGCAAATCTTTGTTTCTCCTCTTACCACCCCCAACACCTTTTTTTACATGTATTAGGATACATTTATTCTGCAAAATAATAATGGAGAATCTACAGTCAAGAATTTTAAATAGCCAAGGTTACGTATACTGTCTAGTTGTTACTTAGATAGGTCATTTAGCATTCCTCCAAAAAACAATAAAAATAAAACAACACATTCGTCTTCCAGAAGATTGAAAGTTTTTATATGATTTAAAGCACCCCCAACCTGACCACACTTTTATGGATCACTTCAGGGATTAAATTAGAGCCTATTTGCTAAGTGGTAGACTCATACTTCCATCAGGGTGGGGACTAATCATAAATCATTTGCTTATGATTAAAGCTCTTATTAAGTGTACTTAGAATTTCCAATTGAGCTGCTTCTTCAGGATTGAAATGCCATTGTTGGTGTCTGTGTCTAATAAGGTCACAGTTCAGCTCCTTCTAGACTGCAGCCCTCATCAGAAAATCAGTATATATAATTCGGTTTAATTGGCTAATATGGTTCATGCTGTTGATGCTGCTAGCTCATAATCTGTCATCATCATCCAGCTGTTAAATGTAATTTCAGTATTATGCCCAATTTGATTGGGTATATTTCTATTTCTGATTCACATTTCTATTCTGAAATGCACATAAAATCCTCACTTCAATCCATCTTGCACATCTTTTATAATTTACAGATGAAAAATATTCCTAATTAAAAATTTAGACTCATTAACTGAGAAAATATTTAAATAACTAGGAATTAAGTATTTTTTTCTGTTTACAGAAAGTGATATTATGTAAAATTCAATCGCCAGGTATACACAAAAAGGCAATATTCAAAACATTTTGAGCATTTGTATGCAACCATTGTATTACTCCATAGGAAGGGCAATTTTGAAATTGCAGTTATACGGATATAGAGAGTTAGAATTTAAATCAATATTGAGGAGTAATCAACTCATGTACAAAAATATCATCTTTGGATCTACTGTAAAACACTGTGAAACATATCCTTATTAAATCCCCTCTCTGGGGAAGTCAATGCAGAATTTGTTCTGCACCTATTTTAATAATTTTTCAGAGATGAGTATAGAGAATTTTTCAGAGGTCTTGCAGTTTATCTAATCTTCTTAATCTAGATCTAGTCAAAACTGTTAAATCTCACTATGTGAATCACACCTTATTTCTTAGCTGAAAAAAAAACAGACAGGATGACTTCTCATCTCTAGGATTAGAGCATTTCTGAAAAAAATACATGGACTTTATGTTATGGTACACAAAAACATGATCTAATTATCTAATTGCTTAATTGCTTAAAAAATTTAAAGTCTATGAAGTTAGTAAGATTGAACTCTATAGAGATGAGGGCCCAAATATGAGGTTTAGTTCAAATATTCCTTGTTTTGTTGTTGTTGTGTATTATTTTTTTCTTTATGGAACTATTTGTTGCAGTCACTGAAAGATTTTCTATGAAACTACACATGGAAAAAATTATAAAAACATATGTGTTTTTATATTTCAAAAACAAACATTTAGTAAAAGATTCCAGAATATACCTGCACTGTTGAATCTATGATAGACTGAACTAATTGGATTCCATAGAAACGTCTTTTCATATCAAGTATTTGAGAGTGCAATGAAAAGCTATTTATGGAAGATCAAGGAACTACTTTTTTATTTTTATTTTTTATACTAAATATCATTTTAAAAGTTATAATAATTTGCAGGAAATCTAATATTTCCTAACTTTTTAATATTTCAGCTCCACTGTTTCCGTCACATGTGTCCTTTTGCTCTTTGCTTTGGACCCCCTGTTTGAAATGATGACCGCTTCAGAGAAATTTAGCATCTTTACCCATATAGGTCACTTTATTATGTCCCTTAAAAATAAATAAATAAATAAAAAGGACTAAAACCAGATTGGAGATAATAAGAAGTAACATTGTATTGAAGAAATGATCATATTTCTTTATAACAAAAAGCAGATCACTATTAAATTGGCATATTGTATGTATCTTTAACCTTTTGTTAATAATAAAAATATTTTTAATTAAAAAATGTCATTATTTTAATTCTGTATGTAAGAAAATCAAGCATTATTTTAGTCTTTGACTTTTCATTCTTTAGTCCAGCTTTCTTATGTCAAAAGAAGTTACAGATAAAAAACTAATACTTTTGAATTTCCAGTGTACTTACTTAAGTATTTCTAACTTATACTTTAACCTCTTTCTTTTGGCAGAAAAAAACACCGGGCTTCCAGCCCACTGTACATAGCAGGTACCACTAAATGTATATATTGGTATGAGCAATTGAACAGGTTCATAATGACTATTATACATTTTTTTTTCTTTTCCCTACAGATGTCTGAAATTAATCAATTATTACAATGTTTGACCAAGATATTATTCCTTGTGATTCTTATATATAGTAGATATATTCTTATATGCATAAAATAATACTACTCTGAACTGGTGCAGCAATTTAATTTTCAGAACCAACCAGCGTTAATTAGTACAGTTATTAACAGAAGAATTACTATTCTCTTTTTATTGAAAATAAAAGATGACTAGAAAGATTTCCTTTAATAAAAAGAAGCTTTTAAATGATAGTAGACTACAACCATAATTAAATACTGAAAATACAGACACTTAGTACAGTTTTACAGCCACTAACAAGTTTCTTTCCACACATAGCATTTGCTAGACCCTAGCTAAGATATCACAGTGGCATATATTGGTGAAGATTTGACTGCTTTTAGTATTAATATGTTATTGAATAAGATCCTACTCTTCCTGTTGACTTCTAGTCAAGAATCTGCTTTAAATAATATGGAACACAGAATCCTTGACTTTTAGATCCTTTGTTCCTAGTCCTTACATGTATTCATCTGAATTTCTTACATATTTACAGCAAAAATTCTATGTGTGTAAAAACATACTTAACATTGTGTCTGTGACTCAGAAAACACTTGAACACAACTTGTTAGAAATAAAGAATTCTGTGACAACAATATGAAAAAAATAATAACCTGACATCAATGACATTTTCATTAGAGACCATAGACAAGATATTTCTCAAATGTGAAACTCTTAGGAAAGAGACAAAGAATAAGCATGTGTTTACCATTCTGGAAAAGAGGAAGAAGAAGAAGGAAAAAAAGGATAAAGATTAAAAAAAAAGAAAAAAAAACCCACAAACTTTTGGAGATGAATCAGGACTTAACAATTACTCCGTTGAGAGAGAGAGCGAGAGAGAGAGAAAAGAAGAGAGAGAAAGAGGAGGGAAGAAGGGAGGGAGGGAGACAGGAAGGAAGGAAGGAAGAAAAGAAGGGATTTACAACGTTAGTTGTAAATTTATCATCAGAAATCCTTTTTTATACTTAAAATATATAAGTAAGATTATGTTATGTAAGTTGTGTAAAGTATAAGTAGTTTTTTTAAAAATCACTTATGCAAATCACTTATTTATCACAACCTTAATCAAATTTAAAAGTACAGAAATTATTTTAAAAATATGCCCAGTGTAAATAAAATTTAAATTCCCAGTATTTAAAATAACAATTTACATCTTGACAATTTTACCACAATAAAAATCAGAATACCTCTATGTGATTGAAGCTTCTTAGAGTTGTCAGAATGGAGAGATTTAAGAAAAATAAATGCTGTAATGTGCTGAAGTGTACTAGCTACTTCCGAAATGTTGTGGGGCAAATTAAACTAGATGTGAACCAGAACTGGACTTTTAAAGTTCAAAATGTTTTTATCCACATTCCTTGGATAACTCATTTAAAGGAAAAAATATAATAAAAGATTGCATTTTTACCTCTTTCCCTTTTTTTGACAAAAAGATAGATTCTGTTGTGATATACTAACATATTTTAAATGAAATGGTCTTCAGACTTTCATTTTCTATGTGAAAGTTAGTGTTTATATAATGGTATTATTATACCAGAAAATAGATTCAATAAGAAGAGCAGACGTGAAGAAACAATATGTAATGCAGGCTTGCAACACAATGCAGTCCAAATCATTTCACTTCAAAAGAAGACAGTCTTGGTGAAATGCAATTTAAGATAAAAATGAGTTTACAATACTGTCATTCAACTTTTGTTTCTGAATTAAAGTTCACCTTACAAAGAGTTGAAAAGGTTAGGGTTTTTTTTTTCCATTTTAGCTTGATTTCTTGAAGTGTATCATTTGGCTTTCATGCACAAAATGTATAACTAAGATCATTTAGTAAGCTCTACATTTGAAATGTTCAGAAATCAGTGTTAAAAAGATTTAGGATGTCAGTTCCTCCATGCCACAAAAGCAATTGATATCAAAGTACACTGACAAAAACCACCTTTTTAAAAATTACTAATTTTTAGTTGCACTGGTAAGTCTGTATTTGTTCTAATACGAATGGCAGAAAATACTATGGAAATTCTTAACTTCCACATATCTTTTATTTGACCCTCAAACTGCTGTCAGCAAGGTTTAAGCTGCAATTTTTATCCTTTGTACAACTCATATCACACGTAAATTTCCGAAATTCAGCAAAATAAGTAAATACACATCAGGAACTCTGTAAACCTTCAAATGATCACTACGAGCTACCTTCAAGGATATTTCAAGATAGAAAATATAGGCTTATTTTTGAAGAAATCTGATTTAAAATCAAACAAAAGGAATCAATCTTATTTTAAGAATACATGCCTTCTTTTTAGATCATGCTAATTTCTCCAGTGTTGAATTTTAGTCCCTTTCCTTGTTCTAGAGCAACAAAGATGGGACTGGATCTATCTTAGGGGGAAAGACTAAGTAAGTGAGCTGGGCACCGTAGCCTGGAGAAGGGAAGACTAAGAGAGATCTGATCAATACATATAAGTACCTGAGGGGAGAACATAGGAAGGATGAGGCCAAACTCTTCTTGGTGGCAGCCAGTGACAGGACAAGGGACAATGGGTACAAGTTGAAACACAGGCAGTTCCATCTCCATGTGAGGAAGAACTTCTTTCCTGTGAGGGTGACAGAGCCCTGGCACAGGCTGCCCAGAGAGGCTGTGGAGTCTCCTTCTCTCTGGAGATCTTCCAAACCCGTCTGGATGTCGCCCTGTGCCACGTGCTCTGAGTTTCCCTGCTAGAGCAGGCGGGTTGGACCAGGTGATCTCTAGAGGTCCCTGCCAACCTCAATCATTCTGTGATTCTGTGATTCAGCACTCTCAATTTGAACACTAACAACTTGAGAGACCAAAATCACTCTCAGCTGGTTAGTATTGTTAAATCATAGTAATTGTGACAACAATCTAATCCATAATTAGTGAATCATGGTCTGCTTAACTGTGGATCTGTTAGGTTCTGCAAATATTTTGTAAGAGTTCTTGTCTTTACACTGCAAATATGACAGGAGCATTTGTGTGTGTGTGTGTGTGTGTATGTGTGTGTGTGTGTATGTGTGTGTGTGTGTGTTTTTGTCTGTTTTTGTCTGTTTGTGCTGTTTACTTCTTGTCTGATTATTTTAGTACATTTATCTGTGATTATGGCGGTAGTTTAGAAGAGGTTAATATTTGCATTAGATGGGTCCCCAGGTTTTCTAAGGAGTGGATTCTGGACACTGAGCTGACAGATTTAGAGAAGATAAAAAAACAGGTGGAGATAGAAATAGATTTCCAGCATGAGGTGGATGTTGCTATGGCTTCAGGCACTCACAGCACGCAAACTGTACAAAGTTACCATCTGTTCTATTGATCTACTGGGGAATAGATATGATTAGCTTTAATATCTCTTCAGCTATATCTCTCTTCACTTTTCTACACTACAAGTCCCCATTAGAAATGTAAATGAATTTTGCCCTGGACAAAGTTTTGCCATGCACAGAGATGCAATGTACACACACTCCGATGGAAGTTTACTTCTGATTCATTGGAAAGTGGCAAAGGAAAAAGGGCAGATGAGTTGGGATTTTTCCCCCCTTTTCTGAGCTTCTCCAGAGGTTCTTCACTTTAGGTAGATGATTTTCTGACAGCTGAAAAATCACACTGTTCACACTGGTGAGACCAGATATATGAAGTTACTGTTCTCTTTAAACAATAAAATATGTCATGCATTCAATGAAGAAATTTAGCAGGAGGCCTGAAATAGAATCAGAGACAGAGCACAACATGACACAAAGTCTTGTGCCCAATTACCGACTACAGCTGCAAGGCAACTTATTTTTCAAATTGGTAAGAACTAGCTAAAATAGAAATGAAGATTCTAAATTTCAGATAGGAAACAGATATGAAAAACAAATCTGTGAATTGGAAATCTAGCCTACTCCCATATTTAGTGGGTTTATAGGCTGAGGATAATATGCTGGCCGTTAACCTTCTAATACAAAGGGCAACAATATATGTGAAAATGTGAATCACAAAGAGAGATATTGCCACCAGTGCTATATCAATGGCAGGGCTATTCATTCTG
Source organism: Crypturellus undulatus (assembly GCA_013389825.1). Taxonomy (NCBI): domain Eukaryota; kingdom Metazoa; phylum Chordata; class Aves; order Tinamiformes; family Tinamidae; genus Crypturellus; species Crypturellus undulatus. The sequence continues at coordinate 24,157 of VWPW01016598.1, forward strand.
GTAAAATCATAGATGAAGCCAACCACAAAATGACCAGACATATCAACATCCTTGTGCTAAACATAGATGTGATAAACACTTTATGCTTTTCATAGGCTTTAGGGTTGATGGCTTAGGACATCTACATAGGTGTTTGCATTACAGCACAGGGCAGCACTGAATGCAATGGGAACCACTGGAAACAAAATAAATAAATAAATAAAAGCCTTAGAGACTTGTATACATTCCTTCATTTCCAGTTCAGAATTTTTCATTCAATCAAACCAACAATTGTTTGGTAATATGTCATTATATAGACTGGGAACTGAGCAGATCAGGAAGAGATCCATACCATATTTGACTAGTTGCCAGATAACCTGGTCAAAGTTTAGAACAGAGATAGAAAATATTGTCATGTTAGAAACATTTTCAAGTTTTCATAAATAGCCAGAAAGTGGTTGACATACTTTCTTGTCAAAATATGTGGGCACCCTGATTTTACTAGCACTGAATCAAAAGATTTGTATGACAGAATACCCTTTTGCAATCTTTCATGCACCTTAGATGTCCTATCAAGATACCTGCTGCTCAAAATAGATGACCATTAACTAAAGAAATAGTGGCATCTGCAGAATTTGTCATGATTTCACTACAGGAAATAGATTAGAGTATTTGGTCATCCTTGAAAACTTATCAAAAATATCTACAATTTGCCAGGCTCTTTCAGAAGGAACAGCCTTTCAGGAATGTTTTATTAGAAGATATAACTAAAGTACTGTACAGAGTTTGGATTGTTAGTTAAGGGATACGTCATGTTAAGCCTTATGTACATATACACTGTGGTTATCCGAAGGCTCAAATTCTCTCAAAATATGGGTATCAGTACATCACTCGACACAGCACTTGGTGACGTCTGATGTCCTGATTTTCATCAGAATCCAGTTGATAATAGTGATTATTATCACAGAATCACAGAATACTTAAGGTTTAAAGGGACGTCTAGAGATCATCTACTCCAACCTCTCTGCCTACAGCACATGGCCCAGGGCGGCATCCAGGCGGGTTCGGAAGATCTCCAGAGAAGGAGCCTCCACAGCCTCTCTGGGCAGCCTGTTCCAGGGCTCTGTCGTCCTCACAGGGAAGAAGTTCTTCCTCGCATGAAGCTGGAACTTCCTGTGTTTGAACTTACACCCGTTGCCCCTCGTCCTGTCACCGGCCACGATGGAGAAGAGCCTGACCCCATCCTCCCTACAATCACCCCTCAGGTGCTTGAACATGTTAATCAAATCTCCTCGCAGCCTTCTTTTCTCCCGATTAAACAGGTCCAGCTCGCTTAGTCTTTCTTCATATGGCAAATGTTGCAGTCCCTTAATCATCTTTGTGGCTCTACACTGGACTCTCTCTATAAGCTCAGTGTCCTTTTTGTCCTGGGGAGCCCAGAACTGCCCCCAGTATTCCAGGTGCCGCCTCACCAGAGCTGAGTAGAGGGGCAGGGTCCCCAGCCTCAGCCAGGATCCCATTGGCCTTCTCAGCCACGAGGGTACATTGTTAACCTGTTGCCAGCCGGGCCTCCCAAATCCCTCTCTGCAGAGCTGCTTTCCAGCAGGTCAACCCCTGATCTGTCCTGGTGCCTGGGGTTGTTCCTCCCCAGGTGCAAGACCCTGCATTTGTCCTTATTGAACCTCATGAGGTTCCTCTCTGTCCAACTCTCCATCCTGTCCAGGGCTCTCTGAATGGCAGCACAGCCCTAGGCAGTGTCGTCCGCTCCTCCCCATTTGGTGGCATCTACAAACTTGCTGAGGGGGCACTCTGTGCCCTCGTCCAAGTCGTTGATGAACAAGTTGAAGAGCATTGGGCCCAGTACTGACCCCTGTGGCACACAACTGGCCGCAGACCGCCAAGCAGACTCGGCCCCATTTATCACCTTCTCCCATTGTTTGAACCTGTTATTCGATCTAAAATATGCCACATGACATTTCAAGTTCATTAGCTTATCGTAACAGGAACCAGGAATATATATCTGGTGAAATCTTCCCTGGGACAGGATCTGTATAGTTTAGTTTCATTTTTATCTAGCTAGAAGCTGGCTACTCAAAATAGGAAAATGCATGATAGTGTTCTTTTCTGAATACCTGAACACAGTTACAGTGCAAACCTCTTCATTTGCAAGAGTAGATACAGGGCAAAAGAAAGAGAAGCCTGAGGGTTTCCCGCTTGGCTTTTACAGAAAGTATGAAAATCCGCTGTACTAGCTTCATGGGAGCTTAATAAAATCCCTTGCATAGATCAGAAATGTAAAGACTTTTAAACAAAATAAAAAGCACAGCACATTTTCTCAATACTGGCAGGTGTCCATAATAAAAATACAAAATAGTTATAGCTGGCCAGATAAAAGATCATCTTTCTAAAAGTCACCCCTGAGTGGCCAGTAACAGAAAGAGCATAAAAAAGGGCAAATAGAGAATCATATTTCCTCTGGCATGCTATCTTTCAAGATTATTCAGAACAAACATCTTATGCATTCCATTGTGTTTAATAATGTTTATTAGATTTTTTTATTAATCTGTAGTAATCTTTTGAACACACTTCTACCTTTGTCAGATACAAGGTCTTTCTTTATAAAAACATTATTTCTTTTTTAATCCTGTTCTCTAATAATTTTAGTCACTACCACCTAATTCTTGCTTTGTGAGATACAGCAGATACTTTTTCTGTATTTTATTTTGCACATCATTCGTGATTCCATGTATCCTTACAATGTTTTTTTACTTGCACTTCCATCTTTTGTCTGGAAGAGTTAATTCCTTCATCCATTCTTGTTTGCTTTTTCTGTGCTTATCCCATTTACATTGCATCTCTTTGAAAAAGGCCAAACCAGAAACCTGTAGGGACAAAATGAATTTATGAGATGACTTTTTTTTTTTTGTTATCTTCTAGCAACCCTCTACCTTCTATTAGCCAATCTATCTCTGAACTCTGGAATGACATTTTTAGAGAATGTTTAATTCCAAGATCTCATCTTAATGTGATCCTTTCTTAATCCTGCTTTTCTAAAAGTGTAAATCATAGTTTGACGGTTTATAAGCATAAAGTGAAGTCTTGAATAATTCTCTTGTGCAGTGGTTATTCAATTTGTAAGAATCCTCTTCCTGTAAGAGGAATGCCTTTGCTGAGATTGAAATTGCCCTATGCTTTCCTCAAAGCCCATCCTCTTTAGTTTTTTTTTCTTTACAGCAGAAACAGCAGCCATAGAACTTCATAAACCTTTGCAAATACTAAAGCAGAACAAGATAAAACAACTAGTATGAAGCTGCAAGGTCACTTTCCTTTGCTTCTTTTAAGTGGAAAAAGAACTGTTTTTCATGTCCCAAAAGCAAGCATAAAATTTTTAGTAGGTACTGTCTCAAAATAATCAGTAGTTTCTGGTGAAGAAACCATCAATGAGATGGGGAAAACTGAAAAATTTCTCTGAGAAATGGTGTGATACTAGTGCTGAAGGTAATAGCGTGTTGCCTCAAATTACTGCTGGTAATGATTGCTCCCTTGAGTTTGTACATCTTAGATAGCTATTTCATCCATTGATCAAAATCAATTTGTTACTGTTTGTTGAATTTATTCTTCTTCCTACCAGAAGTGTGTACGCTGATTAAAGTTCTACTTGATGTGTTGCATTGCTTTTTGAAAGATATGTTTTAAGGTTTTACTTAAAGGGTCAAAGACTTTTCTTGCAAAGTATAAATCAAATAGAACCTTAATACTAAAAAAAGAAGGATGAGGAGCATTTCTTCGAGCAAAGACGAAGTGTCGCCTCCTTCCATATGCTGGCAATGCTCCATCTGATGAAGCCCAGGACACTTCTGGTCCTGGTCTATTAGCTGAACCTTTCAGCTGAACCTTTTTGCCCATCAGGACTCTCTGCATCTTTTCTGGGGGAAGAAAAGAAGGCCACGTTAGTACCACAGTCCCCTATAGTCTGGAAAGGGGAGCCACAGAGCTAGGTAGAAATGTAAAAATGAACGTTTGTACAGAAGAGAGAAGAAATGTAAAAATGAACATTTGTACAGAAGAGAGATATAGACTAAGCTTCTCACACCCAGTATTTTGTTCCCTTACTTCTTCCTTAGTACACTCACAATTAAGCCAACTTTTACAAATACTCGTGAATACTTGGTAGTAGGTTTTTCTCGAGTCAGAAATCCATAAAAAATCCCCTCATGAATCTCTTTATTCACAGAAGAGTAGGCACTTTAAGAATTGCAGATAAAATACATATAATTGAGGATGACTAAATCCATGAGGTTTATTCTCCTTCGCTTGCAAAACAGGACAAGAAGTCATTCACAGTTACCATCCACAGAGAACATGATTTTTTTTATAAGAAAAAAAAAGGCACAAAAAGAAGAAGCATCAGAAAAATGAAAAAAAGACTTTTTCGGGGGAATGAATGAGCTAAATTTGACAGAGGTCAACCTGTTTGTAACCTGCCAGATGAAATTTAACCATCTATTTTGACCTCTGGGACATTATAGGAACTGATAAACACAAATTTGTCTAGAGTTTGATTCTGATATCATTTACACTAGGAAAAAAAGAATAGTGGCTCTGTTTTAGCTAGAGATTATACAGTATGACAATTTGAACACAGGCAAGTTTCTGTTTTCTCTCTGAAAAGTTAGAAAGGATGATTGTCTCCTTCTGAGGAGACAATCTGTCAGTTAATATGAATGGACATTCAGGGCCAGAGAAAGGGAGTCAATTTCTGCTTTTGAGCAGAAATGTCTCTCATAAGATTCTGTATGCTATTAACAGTAAGATTTGGCTGGATGAGGTTAAGGAGAAGTGGTAAGATGTGGTAAAACTGACTAGGTCATGGATATATCGCATAAAATGCTTTATGATTCTAATAAGGTTTTCGACATGTTTTGCACCCTCTTTTGGAAACATCGTGAGGGGATTCATATAGGGGCTGGTAGCAGGGCAGAGAAGAAAATTCAAGAACAGAGAAGATATACCTCTTTTGCTCTTTGCCAGTGTACTCACAAATAATCTGGCACCTATGGCTGAAATTTATGAGACATACAAGTAGAGTCTTAATAACTGTATCACTTCCTCCTCACAAACTCAATCCCACTGGATCTCTCCTTCAAAACATTAAAAGCCATGAGAACATAACTTTAGCTGATGAACTCTTACTGCTGTTTTATATGTTTGAACCAACACACATGTAACAGTGGAACCGGCAAATCCACCTTCCACTTTTCACTTACTCGAGGTATTTTAGCTGTGTCATCACCCAGACACAAACTAAAATCAAGCAAATTCCAGCGTTTGTTAGCAGGGACCTGCAGGCACTCTAGACAGCACAGCATCTCCATCACTTTAAGTGTGTGGTCATTTCCTATTGTTTCAGCTATTACTTAATATTTGTTAACGACAGGGCACAGAAATTGCCTTCACTTCCATGTTAGTACATGCTAGAGGTGTACATGGTTGGAAAAAGCATGATATTTGTACCTACTATTGTTGCATCAGTGTCTTGTATGTGGATAAGGTTAATTACCTCTTCCCTTTTTATGAACAGGATAAAGCAGCAGGAAGACTATAATGTGGTTTATGTCACATAAAATGACAAATTTCTATTTATTATTACTGTCAAAAGTTCTTATTTTATTGCTGAGTATCATGTAAAACAAGATGTACTAAATTACAGACTAGAAGCTGTAAATTACCCATGACCTATTTAAATCTAATGTTGTGAACTGGAGAAGCTAGAGAAGGATTTTGAAAGTCTATTTTCAGAGTGTCCGCTTTCTAGCCATGACCAAGTAACACAAACAAGAAGAGTAACCATCAGACAAGTAACTTGGTTATCGAATACTGAACCCACATTACCACGTCTGAAGAAGGCCAATATAGAAAGAATACTGAAACAGAGGAAAGGTAAGAGGCATGTGATAGATGTATAGCTGTCGATTTTCCTTTCTTTTTTTATTTCCTATGTGACTTTTAAAGACAAGAAAATGTTATTTACAGTTTTCAAATCTCTTGTTCTACATCTGAGTAAACTGTTTAATGTTCTGGCATGCAGTTGTAATTGGACTTCAGAGCTCTTGTGTTCTCCTCAAAACCTTTCTCATGGGATCCCTCCCTGATTAATAATTGACAGTTTTGCCAGACTAATGTCCACACCTGTCTCAGAATTCTCTTTCTATGCTATATGGAAAATGTGTATGCACATATATACACATTGTGTATACATATATACACATTTTCTATATATCCTTTTTGTCTCTGTGCACTTCAACTTTTAAAAACATTTGGACTCCTGATATCACTCCTACAAATTGCCTCATTCAAACTACAGTTACTTTACACTGCCTTGAAGTTCTTTTAAAACTATTATTGTATGGGCTGTATTTCTTATTTCTTTATCTACCTTATCTTATTTGATCTATTTCTTCTTATTATCTGGTGCATCTGGTACATTGAATTTCTCACCTTGAGGTGAAAGTTCTATCTTCTACATTGCATTTTACATTTTCATTTGACTTCACTTGAAGTTACTTAGCAAGTGCCTTCAACTCCTTCTCCCACTCACATCTCAACACCTCTCTTCACAGTGCCTTCTTCACAGTGGGAAGGTCTTCCTTGCTGCAGAAAGACACTCTAGCTGCCTCCTAATTATTCTCTGTAAGAACTCTTCCTCTTTGAATTCTTTTAACTTGATACCTCAACGTAATCAATCATCTAAGCTATTCTATTTTGCTTTGACAGCTCAAGTACTTTTAATTGTTATGGTATCTGAGCATCGTCTCCCTACCTTTGCTGTGGGAAGCTGATAACAGAATTAAAAGATAATATTAACTCATCACCCTTTTCCAATGTTCTTGTTTTCAACCCTTCAATACTTGGTCTTGGCCCAGTCCTTCTCTACTATTTCTACAGTTTGTTTGTTTGTTTGTTTGTTTTTCTGTTTTTTGGTTTAATAATTCAGCAATAATTTATTTTTGTTATAGCCTCTGGACTCAAAATCTTGATAATCATCTGTAAGAATATCTGAACAATCAGGTATCAGATTATAAACTGATACAGGTTAAAACATTAAAAGGGGTTACTTGGGTGTAAATTATATACATAAGGTAGAATCAAATTATTTAATGGAGTTTTAGAACCAACTTAAGTTTTTACCTGTGTCACAGCTTCATCTATCATCTACAGTATATTAGATCGAAAGAATAATTTATACCTTGTTTTAAATGCCACTCAGGAAAATAGGCCCACGGCTTTCTGTCAAAGAAGAAATGAGCTCCAGAAATGTGTAACTTATTCTCCGGACTCTTGCAGCATGTATTATCAGTATCTATAGCCATTGTGAATCTTCTTTCTTTAAGGACTCACCTCCTTTATCCTTATATCACTTAGCAACTTCAAATGCCTTTTTTCAGCCTCTAAAGTTAATAATTTAACTTTTTTTTTCTTTTGCCCCTGGTTTTTTTAGTAATATGCTGTTAGAAGTCATCAGGTACTTGAATAATTATTTTGTGATTTGATTTCTTGTTGACAGTAACACTTGTGGTTTTGATTTGAAATTGCTGTTCCACATTAGAATTAGTATGCTCTCTAAGTATAAACCCTGGAAGTGAATGGCAGGGTGGAGAGGAAATAGCAAAGTAATACTGGACTTTAATGAGTCAGACTGAAAAACACTATGGTAACTTGCCATGAGTAAGTCTTACCATTATTGACTTTTAATGGTCTTGAGAAACATAGTAATTTTCATCCTTTCCTCTCTCCTGAAAAGCATCAGAAAAAAAAAGTGACAATAGGAGATGGAAATAAAGTATAACAAGTCAGAAAATACAAAAATGTAACAGCAAGTGCATTTATAAAGAAGAGGTACATGGTAAATGAGGCATCAAAAAGTTGGTTCCAAACACATTCCTAGAAAATCTGTTAGTGTTTTGTAGGTGTTAGGTTTCTGTTTTTCAGGTTGCTCTGTTATTCCGCAAACATAAGGAAGGAACAGAGAAAAGAGAAGGGAGCATGGTACTGGACTGAACGGAGATGATTTTCCCATGAAAGGCACTTGTTGGTCTGTTTGCACAGATGGGATGCAGAGCTGCAATGTGCACAGAGTTTATGGATAAAGATCCAAGCAGCTTAAAAGTTTGAATGTTATGAAAGTCAGAGATTCATATGGGGTCACATTTTTTTCCTTTAGATCTATGAGAGATATTAATTTTCAATATTTATATAAAAAAATCAACAAAAAGTCCATTGAGAAATTAAAGCCGGGACTGCATGAACTAAGAGATTTACATATGTCAAGTACATCAGGCTTAAAGGTAATACTAAGTTTCAGTCAGAAATTGGTATCAGAAAGCAAGACTGCTGTCTTAAAGATGACAGCATGATCCTGCATTGAGACAGTAGTCTGGATTCATGCATCATCATTATAGTTGCACAGTTGTGTTATTTTTCCCTTATTTTTCAAATTATGCTTTATTTAAATTAGACTTTTTTTTCTCCTAAGTGTAAAAATATTGCGAAAAAAAAATGTTGATTTTTTCAAATATGTACTATGATGCCCCCAAAATAAAAAACTTCATTTCATTCTGGCTTGCAGTCTTAGTTCACAGCTCAGAAGATAGTTGGCTGACGGTGTTTCTTTACAAAAAGTTTTTTAAGGTTCTTTTTCTTAGTTCCTAGTATGCAGAATGTTTATTATAAAAGGAATAATAAGGATAATAATGAGCAAACTCATCAAAATGTGTGATGCATTCTAAATTTTCAGATTGAAGTTTTTAGATCTTGTTAGTAACAATGATGTCTTATTGGCTGATACAATAGCTGATTTCTTTACTGACACCTACCTGAGCAAGAAGAAAAGGATGAAAGTGGCACAGGCTCTCTTCTTTCCAATTAAAAATCCTAGTCATTTGTTTAAATTACGCCAAAAATAACTAGAGGTTAATAATAGGGTGAATTCTTAATTGCAATTCTTTCTTGCCTCTTGGCACAGACAATATTCACTGTTTTACTTTAATTTGCTACATCAAATTAAATTCTTTGTCTTCAGTCCAGAATGGCCTCTATGTTTGTTTAATGACACTGATTTCTTCTATCCACAGAGATATTTGGCTTACATTAAGAGAAGCCATTATATAGTTCACCCTCTCCTCCCTTAGTGACTATTTAGGTGCCTGTCAACATGAGCGCGCTGTTCCCAACCAGCAAGTAGGTAAAATAAACCCATGAGTCAGATTCGCTTCTCACTTAACATGATGCAAATTAGGAATATTTTTGTTGAAGTCTGTGAAACTGCATTTCTGCAAAAAAAAACAAGTCCAAAAGAGAAGAAATAGGCCAACATTTATCTAGTCGCATAGTTGTGGCTAATACAAACAGGCTAATTCTGTTTTAGAAGTAGAGCTCTTTCATGGTTTAAATGGCACCCACATGATTTTTCCTTTCTAAGACATGACTAAAAAATATCTACCTAAGACAAAAACTACACCTCAGTTACATATATATGTCTGCACAGCGCACAGCATAGCAGAACTCTGTACTCACCTGGAATCTCCAAAAGTACATTTAACAGACTTGCTAATAACAGGCACAACCTAATCTATCATAAAGAGAAGGTAGAATGCTTTATAGCCTTACAGCCCTTGAGGAGAGTTTTACCATTACAGATGTCTCAGAACAGAAAAATTTCAAATAGGCAAAGTGTTTTGAAAAGTTGGCAAAAAAAGATCTACCAGTACTTTTGAGAATTTAATTTTGGGAAACAAAACTAACTGTAGCTAATTTTATATGTATTTTCACAGTTCCATTAGACGATATTAAGCAATTGGAATATTTCCATGTCTTAACTGAAAAATTGTTTATGCCAATATTATTTTACAGATTGAATCACTGTGTTAAGGAAATAAAAGAGTTTAAAAAGCAATGTATTAAACTGCATTGCCTTGAAGCAACTCAGTTTGATTAATTGTTAGCATTACTGATGAAAACAAATGCCTAAATGGATCCCAGTAATCTGAATGTGTTGTGAAGGATTTTTTCAGTTTATAGACAGGCGTCAGAGGGAAAGAAGATTTGGTTCACTGTTTCTATTCTTGATCTAGGTTTGATAGCAAATCATTAGCACTCTAGATTACGTATGTCATATATGATAAATGGCAGAGATGCTTTCTTTGTTTGCTTGTGGTTTGGTGTGCTTACTATGAGGTGTTTATTCTTTTGAAAAAAAGGGGACAGCTAGGCAACACAAAGGATGTGTTCGTTTTCTCCAGACTGACCACAAGAAAACATCTGGTGGAGAGAAATTCCTTCCCTCTGATCATGATCAGACAGTACAGCTTCAGGGAAAGACAGTGCTCAGACTTCTCAGACAGGCCTATGGCATGCTTGCAGCAGGAATCTGACCCATGTTAAGTCTCAGGTATGACAGAAGAAGGCAGTTTTCCCAGGGAGCCAGAGGGGATTGGGAAGCTGTCAACTGAGAAACCTCTGAAAGATGCCAAACTGCACAGCAGGACCAGCGAGAAGGATGAGCCCTGCAAGGACAGAACAGGCAGGGATCATGGTGCTAGTGTTCAAACCTCCTGTTCAGTTTCTTCTTCACTTAGGCATTTGCCGTCTTTCAAATTTATTTGATTTTGGTCTAGTATTATATCATTCAAACAAAGCATGCATTTTGAGATGGAAAACTTTCCTCTAGTATATTCATTTCATTTAAAAAATAATAAATATATAAAAGAAGGAAGAACAGCTCCACATTGAGGATCAGAGAGTCTCATCACAATATAGATCTGAAAGGGCTTTATGAAGAAGCAGATTTGATATCTCGACAGCTGTTCAGGGCATGGGAGAGAGGCCTTCAAACCTCTGCATCACCACAGATTTCTTTTGTATCCGATGGCAAATCACAAAGCTTCTTTGTGCTTCAGGTCTGCATCTCTAAAGGAAGAACAATTAAAAAATTCTCCTTAGGATAAATTTGTGGGTTTTTACAATTTGTGAGTCTTACAGCAGTGGGATACAAATTAATATCTTTAAATGGGCAGCAGGAGAGAGATGCAACAGGAGCTGGAAAGAATGGATGGGACTAGGAAGTTCAGAGGAGAGTGTACAACAACTAAAGGTTGTAAACGCTGTCTTGCCTGTGAAACAGTGATTAAGTATTGACAAATAGCTTCAGGTTCAAAGCTCATAAAGTGCAACTTTTCATAGGAAACAGGTTGATTTTGAAAATCACTGAGAAAAGCTATTTTAATCAGAAATGGTGTGAACAGCACAAATATGACTATTCTCCTGGGTGCTATCACATCCCACTCGTTAATGCAGACTCTGCCAAAATAAGATGTGTTTTACAAACTGAAAAATGCTAAGTCCATATTAAGTTTTCTATGAGAAATTAAGTCCCTGATTAGCTCTTAGACTAGTACAAGCAATTAGCTGATGTTAGTTCCTTCATTGCTCATTGCTTTTAATATAGAATCTACTCATCATTATTCCCTACATGTATTACCACAGTACTGAAAGGTCCAGTTGTGAACACAGATCTCATAAAACTGAACATTTCACAAAAATTACACAAAAAACATTAACTGTCCCCACAGAGTTTCCATTCTAAGTGTAAAACATCAGATTACAAAAAAGGTATGTCCAAATAGTCAGTTTGCAGACAAATTTACCTCATTCTGAAAGGATCCAGCCTGGAAACTGCAAGCAAGCAACTGATGGAAAATCTAAAAGACAACAGAGAAAGAGAAAGATTGAAATAAAAACTTTGATGAATTGTTCAGATTTTTTCATTTCCATTTTTTTCTATCTGGAAGAATAACTAATAAAAATAATAATAATATGTAAAATGGAGATTACCATCAGGTAAATATCACATATGTTGGAAAATCTGTGTGCTTACAAGGCAGCTTTTACCATTACTATCCAAGAGGTTGTTAGAGAAACCTGTTAAGTATAGTAAAATTGAAGACTAGCTTCAAAAAGAAGCAAAGATGTTTTGAGTTAAGCAAAGTCAAAGTTCTTAGTTCAAAAAACTTTGAACTAAGAATATGCACTCCATAAACACTGAACGGCTACGAGTTCAGCCCCAGCATGAGAGTAGTGTGAGGCAGTGACTGTGGAGGTCTGCAGTCACCAGGTTGTATACGACTCTCTAGGGGCTCGCGAGGTAATAACTCATTTCTATATGGGGCGGAGGGGAGTGCGAAGCAACAGAAGGAAACAGAAAGAAATAAAGCCTTTTCATTTAGGTATTTACATATCTGTATGTGGTTTACTTTTGACAAAAGAGTATCATTTGGTGTTATCACTGTGTATAATCTCTAAGAGCAAAATCATGGAGGTAAGTGATCTTTCCAGATGATGACATTAATCATCTGGATTCTGAGCTAGATCATAACTAGATCACTCAGTCCTCCTTGTAGTCTTTGAACAGAAAGAAATGGGTTGACTCGAAGGGCATTATAAGGATGTAGCCTGGCCTGGGACAACAAAGCTCACAAGTCTCCAAGAAAAGCTGATCAGAGGCTCCAGAGCCCTCACAGCAGTAATATTTTGTTTACTGTCAGAGACGCTTTGAACAGAATAATCTCTGAAGTTCAGACCTGGTGTCAGGCAGAACATGCCTATTGAGATAAGCAAAATATTTAAGGATGTCTAAAGCAGAAAGCCTAACATCATCAGTTTCCCATTTAGGAAGTTTTGCTGTATTTATGTACAAGAATGTGCATAAAGTACTTGAAATAAATTTTAAAAATTCTCAAAAGCAAGTAGGTTTTGTTTTGGAAAAGGTAAGTACTGCTCCAGAAAATATGTTCTTAGAATTACATCAATTCATTTAGGGAACAAAACGATACCACATGATTCAAAATTGCCTGATAAGACTGAATTTAATAAACAAATACTCCCAATAAGCTGCTGACAGCCTGTAGCTCTAGAATTACTCTAGAGTTATTTTTACTCATCATTTGCATGTGGGATTATTTTCCACTAAAAGAGAAATTTTTTATTTGTCAGTTATTCACTTAACTCTAGTTCTTTATGTAGCTACTGCTGTCTGTAGAATAAGTGTAATACTATTAGTCAAGTATAAATATGTGGCTATTGCTGAAATTTTCCCAGTCAAGAAAAAGGTAATAATATCCACTTCACTTGAAGAGAATACCTTAGAACCATATTATTATCTGGAAAATATTGTTACATAGTAAGATGAAAACTCATTAAAGTGATTTTTTGAAAATGAATCCTTAAGTCTTTATGTTGTAAAGCAACTTTCTGTACCCTACTGAAGGGTACATGACTTAAATCTTGCCTGTGGCTAGTGCAAACCTGCTGTTTGCCCCAAGTATTCTTCAGGAGCATGCTGACCCCTCCTTCTGTTCAGAAAAAACAAGTTTCATGCAATTTAAGTGAACATCAGTGAATACAGATATAAAACTGTACGTTATTTGTACAGTGGTAAGTGATCAATTGTGTGTAAATGTTGAATTTTGTATAAAAAGTTGTGAATTGTGTTTATGTGATTTTTATATATATTATCTAAGGTGTACGTGGAGAGTGTAAACAAACCCTAATGTTTATTATTTGTAGGTTGCAAACTCAATTTCATCTGTACAAAATGCAACCAGAAAATATACTGTATCATCTAGTGGAAGTTCTGAATATCATGTCAGGCTAGAGTTTTATGGAAGTAAAACATCTGAGACACATACAGTTTACAAGACAGATTCTCTATATTAGCCACTGCCCATCTACTTTTATTTCCACTGTGCTACTTGCTTATGTAGGCATAACTAGACATGGCTTCATGTAGATGAAATAGACCTTAGAAGTAATTTAGAGTAAGGAATGACAGCTGCTATGCCTGATGTTGAACTGAAAATGATACTTCATTTCTTTATCTCCAGTAACTACTCTAATTTGGCTTAGAGGCACCATTTGGAGAAGATTTTAAACAGCAAATCAAGATTTTACTGGCACTGATGATAGAGAAATGTAGAAAGTGAACAGTGTATTCATGGGACAGACTAATAATACTGTTATGGTCGTGCGTACTGTTGAACATATGGGCTTTAAGAGTCTCCCCAGCGCAAAGTGATTGTATAGGAACGAAAATTATATGTTTGCCTTAACCTGTTTCACCAAACATGACTGCAGCTGGCAGAACTGCATGAGATAAAATGCTGTCAAAAGGACTGCTTTCATGGTGATTCTGCAATGCTGGTCTGTGTCTGTGCAGATCATCTGAAGAGGTGTATGTTTGTTTTAGAGCTTGGCATTGCTTTGGTTCTGTTGGCTGTGGGCAGGAAAAATGTAAATTTCACCTTTTCTTGCCACAGAGTATATCGTGTGGAAAATTCTATTGCTACCATAAATGAAGCCAAGTAAATTGCAATTAAAGAGCAAGTGCAATCTCTTAACAAACCCATTAACAAAGTTTTGTGTTGTGTCTCTATTTATTAAAATCTTTTTAGTGCATAGATTTCAGAAAGGATTTCAATCATTTCTCATAAGGCTATGCATATACTTCTTGAAGAAACGGTTGCATTATTATATTTTGATATTCATCATAGTTCTAAATGTGCTAATCAAGCTACTGTGGTTTCCCAGCTGCAATCACCTAGTGATTTCTCACACAACATTTTGCACTGTGCACAAATGTGGGTCAACAATAAAAAATCCTTGACCAAGAATTGTTGGGATGGATCCCACCTCTGTCTTTTAAAGTAAAACTTCAAAAGAGCTTAAAAAAGATGAAAAAGGTATTACGGGTTTTGAGTCAATAGCTGTGCAGTGAAGGTTAAGGGGTACATACATTCTAAAAAGTACTTATTGTACTTCTGCAGCCCTGCCTAACAGTTTTTCCTTCTTTCTTTCTTTCTTTCTTTCTTTCTTTCTTTCTTTCTTTCTTTCTTTCTTTCTTTCTTTCTTTCTTTCTTTCTTTCTTTCTTTCCTTTCTTTCTTTCTTTCTTTCTTTCCTTCTTTCCTTCTTTCCTTCTTTCCTTCTTTCCTCCTTCCTTCCTTCCTTCCTTCCTTCCTTCCTTCCTTCCTTCCTTCCTTCCTTCCTTCCTTCCTTCCTTCCTTCCTTCCTTCCATCCTTTCTTTTAAGAGAGAAGTGCAATTTGTTAATCTTGAAATTATCTTTCTATCTTAATAGACCACTTAAGTGTTCTCCAAAAAAGGGTATTGTGAGCAGATGTGCTGTGAATCAGTGATACTGTCCCTGACCTATAGTACTGAATCCCAGGTGTAACTTCCTAATACACAAGGAAATCTGGTTACCATGGCTATAATTACCATAATTTTAGACCTATTAATTTCATCTCTAGCATTCATTTCCATAAACTATGATTTGAAACAAAAACATCAGCTTCATTTTGTTTCTGGCAAGAACAGAATTATTACAAAACTTGTAAATGTCACTCCTTCCTTTTTTGCTGAATCCCTCCAAACACTTTTCTTCTTATTAAAATTCAAACAACTGTGAAATGGCCAGACGGCAAGAAGATGAAAGCAAATGTGAAGCGACCTTCATCCATGCTGAACAAATAGAATATTATAAACAGATTTTCCAGCTGAAGTTACACAAAGCAAATTAAGAAATACCTAAGGCTATAATTTACTAAAAAAATGTTTCCTAAATTTCTGACAGTTTCATTTAACTGGCTAATTAAATTTGCTTGTAGGCATTGCAGTGAAGGAGTCTTATAACAATGTTGTCATTTGGAAAGAAAGTGAACATGACTTTTTTCAGGTAATATATTTGTTATGATCTAGGTCTCCCACGAAATATATGAGTAGTACCAAACAGTGACACTTTATTGAATCTAATAAGAATGCTGGGTTTTATTTAAAGATGTTTTAGAAAACATACATACTAGAATTCACACCACACAGAATATCCAAATACATATTGCCAGTAAAAGAAGGTGTTCAGGACCAGAAATTTTCACGTAGAGGTTAATTATTTTCTAGGACTGGCATAAAAGATATTCAGATCATACCCACAATTCTCTTGTATAAGTAAGAGAACAGATTCACCCTCAGAATGTTTTCC
The DNA here is from genome assembly GCA_013389825.1 of Crypturellus undulatus. Taxonomy (NCBI): domain Eukaryota; kingdom Metazoa; phylum Chordata; class Aves; order Tinamiformes; family Tinamidae; genus Crypturellus; species Crypturellus undulatus. The sequence continues at coordinate 40,223 of VWPW01016598.1, forward strand.
GATGATAAAAGATCTGGCAAGGGTGGCTGATGCATTGGAGGGCTGTGTTGCCATCCAGAGGGACCTGTACAGGGTGGAGAGTTGGGCAGACAGGAACTTCATGAGGTTCAATAAAGCCAAGTGCAGAGTTGTTCCCCCACCCCTGGGAAGAAATAACCCCAGGCATCAGAAAAGTCTGGGGTGACCTGCTGCAGAGCATCCTGGTGACAAGCTGACCATGAGGCAGCAATGCGCCCTTGTGGCCAAGAAAGCCAATAGTCTCCTGGAGTACATCAAGAAGGAGGTGGAAGGAGGTGATCCTGCCCCTCTGCTCAGTGCTGGTGAGCAAATCTGCAAAATATAAATCAGTATATTCCCATTGAAAGCAATACCATGTCACCCAACTACACTAGCGAAAATATACTATAATCAAATGATATTTTCAGAATTTCCTATTCTAATCAGCATTTAAAGTCTGTACCTTTCCACAGTGAAGAAGTGAAAGAATTACTAGAATAAGTATTAGCATCCATTTTTTTACAAAGCTCCCTGTTTAAGAATATATAAATTATAACATCTTCGTCATTCCACTAAAGTTGACTACAGAGATGTCTAAGTGATTTTGTAAGCATGCACTCTAGAGGAGCTTCAGAGAAATATACCATAAAAGAGTCTACAATCCTGTATAATTATAATCCAGTTGAAATCTTGCATAATGGTCAAAACATTGATTTTTTTCTCTTCATTTCTTTGAAAACAGTTTAGAATCTTGCCATGCAATAGAGAAAGCACCTGACAAGGTTTAATAATGGCTTTCTTTCCCTATATATAATTGTGTTTTTCCCTTCAGAAAAAGACATTTAAAGAGCAAATGTTGAGAGGCGCAATTATGTGATTATTTTACAAAACAGTAGTTCCTTACAGTTTGTGGCTGATTCTGAATTTCTACGTACGCAAGGCTGCTCACAGAAGACTGCAAATAAGAACACTAAATTTTTACATGTGGTATATAAATGTATATCTCCAGTTTTATCTCCAATCAAAGCAGGAAAAGTTGTAAATAGAAATAAAATAGCACAAATTTATATTCATGAATTGTTTATTTCATGTAAAAACAACAGCAAACATCATTTGGTTGTCTCCTGAGCTAATCAACTGATGCAAGCAACATTTCTCTGAAGGAAACGTATTTAAATCCATTATTTTGAACCAAGTAACATCAAATTAACACATTTTATTTTTCTTACAGGTTCCATGACTGTGTTAAAATCACTAGGCTTCCATGTTTAATTCTCCAAAGCGATTCTCCACTAATTTAAGAGCCATGATATTTTGAATATTGTATGACAAAATGTTGTATTACTGTTTCTTCTCCCACAACAGCTGCTAAGTTTCAAGCCCAGGACTGCATATGATGTATTTATTTGTCTTCAGTTATAGACTTACGTTATAAACTTATGTAGACCTGCACATATACCTACAGACAGAACCATTGTTGCTGCTGCCATTATGGCTTAGCCAGGATAAATGTGGCATACTGGATCACAGATGTGTGAGTTATATTTGCACAGCTGAAGAAGGCTTATGCAGAAGGCAGCTGCGAGCCACCTTGTTTGTCTCCACTCTGAGCAGTTTTGGTGTGTACCGTGCCTTGGCATAGATTAGAGTAGATTAGAATGCTTGGAATCTCACCAGCTGGATACCTGTTTGAGCACAGTCAGAAAACAGAGGAAAGAGTCCACTGATTTCAGGAGTTTCCATAACTGCTGTCACTTAAAAATTTGCATTATTACTGTTTTTAGTGTAGAAATAATTCTATTGTGTCCTGACAGACTACTGTCCTCAGCTGCTCATCCTGGACAACTGAAAAAGGTTTTTCTGAGATCTTCAAACAAAAGCGAAAAAACAGTAACAACTAAAACAAAGAAGGAGCAATGATCAAAATTACACTTTATTCTTGGGTCTTGATGATGATATTCAACACAAAATTCCTTTAGAGGTAGGAAGAAGTATGGGCCACCCAAAATGTTATAGTCTGAAAAGACTAATGAAAGTTCTTGGAACAGGCAACTGGAGCGTGCCAAAACTTTCACTTTATCTGTATTACAGAAACTAAAAAATAGCTATCAACCTTGAGGTATGCTGCAAAACGTATTTTTTTAACACATTCAGAATTTGGACCCCATTTGCACATGGAATGCTGATCCTTTATTGTTTATTCAGGTTTTGGAAATATTAATAGAAATACTATATATATGAATACATACATATATATAACTAAGCTTATATAAATGCAATTTTTATATGTACATGTGTGTATAAATATATAGGCATACACATATATCTGCATACATATAAATATATGCACACATATATACAAGCATTTGTGTTCTTATGAGAAAGTGAATGCCTCATAAGTAAGCAAAGCAAGAACTAACAAAAGAGAATTTTTTATGATATATATCTTTTTGTAAAATAATGGTTAAAATATGTGTCCTGAAGCTGTAAAATGGGGACTGACAAAAAGACAGCAGCACAATAGCTGACCCAGCTGTGAGCATCCTCACAGGCAGACTAGGAGTAAGGACCCCAGAGTCTTTCAGTCTGTGTTTTAGATGTTCTGCTACACAGGAGTTTGATAATGAGACTATCTCACAGAGAGGGAAACTGTATTTAGAATGTGTATTTCATCTACATGATAGTAAAATGATTATTTTGAAGGAAACTGCAATTAAGGGCACTTTGTGAAAAAATATCAAAGGGATTGTGGGAAGGAGACATACTGTGTGTACATCTCAGGTGAGTCTGGAGAATTATGATCATTTTAATGGTGAGAAGATCCGTGTGAATGTAGCTTTTTATATATCTTACCTGCTGCTTGTACTTTTCTAGTTCATCCCAAAAGAATAGCAGTCAGCAACTAAAGCAGCTCAAAAAGCAAAGATAGCTCTAGGTAAATGTGCAGCCGAAGAATGACTTTGACTCATTTCCAAAAAAAGGTCTGAAAATTCCTTTCAGTATTTAGCCACAAATAGAAGGAGAGAACCAACATAAGGCTGCTGGCAGATGAAGCACAGGGATAAGTCTAATGTATGGGCTTTGATCACAAGCCTACTTATAGAGGACAAAAAAGTTTTCCAAAAGTTAATAATATCAGACCTCTGACAAACACAGATCAGAAGGCAAAAGTGGTTGGAAAGGAGCTAAACTAAAGGGCAGGATAGAGAAATTCAGGTCAGCATTCAGGCCAGCAACTCCTTGCTGGTCGTCATCCTTCATTAATCCATTGGAACCACCCAATACACGGCCCTTGAGCAGAGCCAGCCATGGTAGAAAGTCAAAGACAGAGGCTATTCTTACTCACCTGCGCAGTCCTCAGAAACCCTGAGGAGAAAAGGTATTGCCCTACTCTCAGTGTGGCTTTCCTACAAAGACCAAAATCTTTGCTCCTCAGGATACATTCTGTGGCCCAGGTCTTGATTCAGGAAGGCTGATACCCAACCTGTGTGTACTCAGGTACACATACTTGAAGACCAGCATCTCTCCAATAGCTCTGTCACAGCAGGATAAAACAAGCCATGTAACAGCTCTACAGAACTGCAACATTACAAACCAGCCATTGAATAACACCTTCACCAGTGGTGTTTGCATGACCTAGAGTGATGCAACTATACGAAAATATCAGTTTTTGCAGTAGAGTTGCTTACGCTAAGACTAGGTAACCCTGTGTATTGTCACTAGGTATTAATCACTCAAGAGCAGTGTGGTGAAGACAAAGAGGAATTTGTATCCAAATATAATTTAAGATAAAAGACTCTAGATTAAACAAGTGATGGTACCATCATGTTACATCAATAACTTTTAATTGAATTCTCTCAGCTATTTGTTCTTTGATCTAAGCACGGTGATAAAATTATTGTGATTTTTAATTGGATTATGCTAGTGTTATGCTAAATTCACATATAAACGTAGGCACATTTGAAGCCCTATAATCTTTATATACGGGGATCACTCTCTGTCAATTGTTGTTTATATAGCCACACTAAATCACTTTGCTATATTGCAGATGGGAGCCTACTTTGTCCAAGTTAGAACTGAAAGACTGGAGAAATGAATAGATATTTCATACATGAAAAAGACATGGGTGCCATCCCCTTAGCCTAAAATTATAAGAATTTTTAAGATTGGAATCTAGACTTTTTAGCCTAATCTTGGTAGGGATAAGAAGTCAAAAGCAGTTACCTATACAATATTTGATATTTTCTGTAGCAGCTTAACACCAATGTTCTGTATCTTCCTTCTACATGCAAAATAATGTAGTTCATGGCTATTTGTAAACATTAACTATTCATCCACAGTCTTGCCTAGGACTGAAATAATTTTATGTGCATAAAACTAACATAATCAAAGTATTACAGGTAAATCAACATGAGGAGAATGTGTCCACTTTAATTAAAGGTCACAGTAAAATCTTCCGTCAGTCGTATGCCACTGCAGTATCCACAATGCCCTTGTATTACTTACATTGTTAGTACCAGGACTCTCAGGTACAGCATAACTCTGTTCTTTTCCAAATTTGCCTACGGCTTGCAGCTGGTTTGTCCAAGTCTTCTTTCGCATAATTCATTCTTAAGATGAGTCCTCCTGCTCACATTTCTAATTAGATGTTTAGGAGGCCTTGTAATGGATCTCTACACTAGAGGGAAGGGGAAAGGAAATGGAATGCTAAAGGAAAAAAATTCAATTATTTGTTTCTCATTCAAAAATGTTTAAGTTCATATTTGTTCTCTCACTGTGACAAACTTGCTTCCTGCTTTTGTCCTTTCCATCTTGAAATCTTGATTTTGATATGAATTTTAGGACTCAGATCTTTCTTCCCCGAAAGGCTGGATATTTCAGACCTGTTGACCATCTAAAACTCTCATTGAAGTCTATGACAGTTGCTGAATACTTAGCAAATCTGAAAATATGTCTCACTCAAGTTGCTATTAATATACATGAAAACTATGATTGAAGTCCTTAGCTGAGGAGTCTGAAGTAAATGAACATTTCTGTGAAGTCAGCATGTCACTGAATTATTTGCATGGTTCAGAAAGGTGATCTAATTGAATAAGCAGTCCAGCGACTTGTCCCAGTGATTTCAGATTTCAAATGGGCCTAAACTTTGAGAATTGCTGTTTTCTGATGAAAATGATCATGTGGAGTCTTAACATTTTTTCTTTATCTTCTTTCTAAAAAATCTAAAAACAGCAAATTTCTCCAGTTTTGCAAATTCACCATTCCTTTTAAAAAAGGTTTTCCATATGCCATTAATTACTTCAAGGCTTACTAAAAAGACTAGTTGCCTCTATTTCCAACTGGAAAATTGATCAACTTAAATGCACCGGTATTTACAATTTTTCTATTCTATATTTCATATGTAATTGTTCTCAATATTTGTCTCACACACATTTGTTTTCAAATTTGTTTCCTCTACATTCATATATTTTTCTATTGTTTTTTAAACAATGTGTTTTGCATACAATATGCATTTTCATATGCTACTTTATTTTTGTTTTTTACCTCTTTTTAATTATCTCAAGTTTACATTAGAATGTTTCATATGGTATACTTGTTTTTTTTCATGAACATACACTGAAAAAGTGTCCTAACAGTTTTTGTAGGTGTGTATACCTTTCAGTCATAAATCAATTCTTACTACAATATATGTTGATATGATTAATTTTTCTTATCAGCAAAAAGTACATACAAAAGTACTTCATAATATAACTTTTAAGTTCTACAATATCTTCCTTAGCTTCCTTCGAACTTTTAACTAAGCTTTAATTGCAATTGAACTGTCTACGGTTCAGTTTCTACTAGATTTTGATTCCCTATATGAATAGATTGAAGACACAAATTGAACTGAACCACGGTTCTCATTGGCTTAAGTGGAAACATTACTTCACAGGGAAGTTCTGTCCAGTTTAGTCTTTAAACTATAAAATTAGTAGAAAATAAGAGCACGAGATGTGTAATGTAATATCTAAGCATGGCAGCTCACTGACTAACACTTTTGCGTATATATAGCTTTTTTTTTTTTTTAGTATTCAGTTTGTTTTGGCAAATTTTATTGCCCTCTTTCTTGTGACCATGCTTTTCCATTACCAGTTGTAGTTATAAATCAAAAAGGCAAGGACAAACTGCAGGTACCTTGAGGGAGGGAGCAGGAGAAAGATAGATAGATTACATAGAAAACCTGTGAGCTAGTTAATTAAAACAAAAGAGATTTTTTTTTCCTTTGAGGATTTTGTAATAGCCTATTTAGTAACAGAAGTAAATGAAAGGTGTTCCAAGATAATCCAGATGGTGAATGCAATCAGAGGTTGACAAAGACTTCAGGAGTTCTGTAGTGCAACCCTAGGCCAAAACAGGGTCGTCTATGAGTTCATACATGAGTTCAGAGCTTTACCCTGTTTAGGCCTCTAAAATCTCCAAGGACAAAGACACACAATTTCTGCATTCCTTGTTCCACTGACTGAGTGCTCTCCTGGGACAAAAAAAAAAAGGAAAAAAAGAGGAAAAAAAAAAAAAAGCTTTCTTATATCTTTTACAGACCTCTCCTGCTCCAGTTTATGAGCAATCTCTCTTTATTTCATACTGTGTCAAGCCCGGCTGCATCTTTCTGATCCCTGCCTGTTGGTGCTCAAGCTACTCAGAGGTGCCCCAAGACCACCTTGCTCCCAACCAGACAGAACTCACAGCCTCTCCTAGAAGCACTGGGCTTCCACCCTGATGTCTTATTGTCTCCCCTAAGCCTAGTCATGCTTATCAATGTCTATCTTGTCCTGGGGTGTGATGGACTGGGGCTGGAGGTAGCATTCTCAAGTTTCTCTAATGAGTACTTCTTTCCCTCAAGCTACCTACTGGCTACATTCCTGCCCACCAGGAGCTCCAGGAATCTTTCAGCAGAGCTGTTCCCAGATGGTTAAATTTCAGACACTGCAAAGTGTTAGTTTTTATACCTTTGCAGAGGGTTAGTTCATACCTTGTACAATGTATCTTTACATTTATTTTTGTTCAGTTTCATAAGGAAGGCTTCTGTTGGTCCACTCCTCCCTGCTACCTATGTCCCTCCAAAAGAGAGTCATTCAGAGTATCAAACAGACCCTACATTGGTGGCATTTGCAGACTTAATAGGGTCTTAAGAGGGTGTAGTCATGGATCAGCATCAAGAACGTTAAATGGAATGGATCCAGGAATGGATAGAAAGAAAAGTAGGAGTGATCTCAGACAGTTTTTCCACATGAAGAGGAAGTCTTGACTTGTACATATATAAATGGATAATTATGAGCTTAGTTTCCTGTTGCCAGTATAGACGTAGTCATAGAATTAAAGTAAACTGTTGTCTATGAAGACAATAAAGTTTGAAAGAAAAAAAAAAGATACAGGAATGTATTTTGTTATTCTATTTTTCTTTTTAGAGGTATAGAGGAGAAAGATTCTGTGTGGAAAACTTCTGTATTTAACATAATTCAGTAAAATTATGTTTCATAAAGTCAAAAATGAAATATCTGTGTACCGATATACAAAACTAAAGATCTGTTTATATTCAACACTCTATCTTCTTTTAAATCATGTTCGATCCCATCTCTAACCTCAGATAAATACTTATTAGCAGCTCTTTCAGAATATACTTAAAAGATAATAATGGTGATTTTATTTCTTTTCTATGGCATGGATTCTGGTTCTTTTTTCTACAAATTAATAAAAGCTTATGAATAAAAGATAGTATGCTTACATTTAAACAAACTTAAAAATGTTTATTTCCTTGAGTACCTCTAACCCTACAGACTCTCATTTATAGACTTAGGAGGTTTTTTTTATTTAGCTTCTCCAGTAATTTCATCTTTTTGTTCAAAAGACACTGTATCTCCGAACATATCGCAGCCTGCTCTGATAATAGTTTATTAATAAACATCATCATTCATTTGCATTTTGCAGCTTTAGTAAAAGATGCATTACCCTTCATTATTCTGTTCATGAACCTGATGATAATTTCTACATTGTTCTTTTTAATTGCTTTCCAAGTTCACAGCTCTTCTTCTACATAATAATCTTACACTTATACTGAATTCTTTATCCTGAAAGATACCAAAGCCCTTCAAAGAGCTTCAAAGAGTGTGAGCTGAATTCTGTCCTCAGTTATATCTAAACACCCACCATCTGCAAAGAAAAAAAAAAAAAAGAAAGAAAAGAAGGAAAACTGTGAGGTTATAATTTGATAACCTGAATGAAAGTTCAAGTTCAGGTAAAAATGATCAATTTAGCAGAAATCACAAAACTGGTCCAAACTGGTGAAAAATCATCTGTAGTTCAGTTTGTGTCCTTTGAGATAGATAACAGGTATATTATGATATCTTTCATCCAAATTATTGTTGTGCTCACTGATGATATGTTAAGCATTATCTAGCACATGTACTTTAAGATGATATTTCCAAATCCCAGTGTTTGAATGTTGCCCAATCTAAAATGTGTATGAGAATAAACATTCTATTAACAGCAAAATTGAATACTGATTTTTTTAATAATTAAGTGAATAAAAATCAGATAAAAATATTAAAAAGAGAAAAAATGTCAAAGAACATACACTATGAAATATGAATGGTTAAACATGAAAATGAGGTTAGGATTATCAAGGGATTTTCATGATAGATTTCTTATCTTTTTCTGTTGTTTTAGCTTATGAAACAATTTTATCAAAGGATTCTAAAGGCTTTATTTCTTGCTATGTGTCATGAACAACTAGGCATTCCTTGCCAACATATTTTTGTCTGCACATTCCAGATAAATGGAGCCATGTTTAGAAATATGTGGGCCAAAAATGAGTGTCAAATGATATTTCTGAATGCAAAACTGATACTTCAGCAAATATTTTTCACTGGTGCACTGAGTGTATACAGCACTCTGCCAACACTTAAGGGTTCTGCCATGCAATGCAATTTTCAGTAAAGCTTTATAATGCAATCATGATTTCATCCCTAAATATTAAAATGCTGTTAGGAACTCCAGGTGTGGTATATCAGGAGTCCTTTTTTTTTTTTTTGCCAGTCACATTCAGTGCAAAAAAATGGAATATTTGATTACTATTTATGTTTTTACTGTTATGTTATGTACTATTATGCTGATTTTTAAGTATTCTCTCTTAGTTTTCTTCAGCAAAATCCAGAGAATGCAACAGGACCATATGAAGAAGACTGGCAAGATCAAATGTTTCACCAGCAACAGAACTAGGTGAGGGAGTCTTTTTCTTATTAGAAAAGTTCTAAGAGAATACCCATATTTTAATTTCCCTGTGTGTTAATGACACCAAGAAGGGCTCCACTTGTGATATGTAGGAGTTCTATATCTCCATTGCACTCTAAAACATTTAGAATTGACACTACGTTCTTTACCCAAACACATTATTTTTTCTTCCAGTATCGCAGAAGCATGTCTGCAAAACAGGAATCACAATAAATATCAAACAAAAAAGCAAAATTCTCATTCCAGTTTTATTACAAAACTGAAAAGCTATTAATAAATACGCTAACAAGTGAGTATACGTATGACCCGAGCATCTCGAAATTCTCAAAGTGGCTCATTCTGTATCAGCTTCCCTCTGGATTTGCGTCTTCTCTCAAATATATTAATTTTAATTCAAAAAGTCTATTCATTGATATACTTTTCTTAGTACAAGGGACATACAGCTCCCATAAATATTCATTTTAAAGCTTTTCTGTCCACGCTTTTTCATAGATTATTTAAAGACAATCAGTTTCTAGTGTTTATGAGTATGTGATGTTAAACTAGAAATAGAGAGTTTTAATGGATAAAATAATGTTTGGATTACTAACTAAAACTTTCACTCATCTCTGAATATTTCTGTGTTTTCATTTTTTATATGAAGGATTCTTACACTGTTTTGCATAATAAATAATTCTGTAGTTGAATGTACAGCTGCTGTTTATCTGGGTGATTTTATTTCTGATACTCGAGAGAGAGCTGCCACAGATCTTCAGCTGTGTAAAACCTTGAGGGGCCACACATGCTGAAGACAGAAAATGCAATTGTAACTCACATGAGACTGTGAAGTGCTAGTGTAAAAAGGTCGCAGCACATTGTCATTTACTCCTCAGTAGCTGACACCTGGAAGGTGAATCCTCTGTAGAAATATAGATATGGTTATATATCTGGAACAATAAGAGAAGGATATGAGATGTCACAGTCACGAGAGGAAGGATCTCGGAGGCATAGAATTGAAGAAGTTGGAAGAACTCAATTATTACCCACCATCACCAGAGAGGTTTTCAAACCTCTGAGGCAAACAAAGGGAAAGTCAGCTCAGACACAGATGTCCAAGACACTCATTAATTCATTGTGCAATAACACAAGCAAAATTATCTCCCTGCTAGGGTAGTCTACCATGTATATTTGTGTTAGGGCAAATGCATGATTAAAATCATGTTTAGAAGAGTAGGAAGCTTCTGCTATATTTCAGCCACCTGTTATGATGATAAACCATTTTATTTATTTATTTATTAGTTTGCTTTATTCTCATTCATCTCATCAAAAGCTTTTTTTCTACTGCATTCCTGGAGATACTGAAAGCAAATTGTTAGCTGACAGTTTTCAGTTCTGGACACTTGTTATTTCTTCTGGATAGAAAACCACAACTCTTAAAGAGCCTGGAGTGTCATGAAAGACCTACATTTCAGAAGCAGTTCTGTCTGCCTTGCAAGCTAAGAAATCATTCTTCAGTTTATATTTCAGGCAATGTAGTTACACGAGGCTGAGACAGAGTGAGACTGCACATTTGCTACAACAATTTGTAATGGAAAATAAATCAGATCATTTTAAATGGACCTAAAGATTGTGCTAAAAAGAAAAGGAAAAAAAATGAAAGGAAATGAAAACAAAATTTGCTAGTTTTATTCTAACTCTATTATTGTCATTATCATTTCTCTTACTATTATATAACAATAGCAGTTTGAATCTAAGAGAATAGACCTTAGAGTATCAGCGTTCCTAACAATTAATCCCAAATTTGTCTTTGTGAAGAAGTTTTAATAGGAAATACATGGAAGAGACAATTCTAGCTAAAATTCTAATTCTAGCAATGCACTCTATTATTTCAAAGGTAATAGAGTCCATTTCTCCACTTACATTAGTGAATGTTTAAAGGTCTGTTGTGGGCAGTTCTTACACTTATTGTTCTGTTACTTTACTTTTTGAATGCTAGAATAAAGGGAGAATTGGAAATTACAGAAGTGTAATTTCTAATTCCCATTCCTAATTTCCAGACCATTACTCCTAATTGGATCTTCTCTTCATACTTTCAAAATAATTACTGGCGTAAGGCTTATGCCAACATGTTCCAAACTTTTATAAAAGTGTCATATCTAAAAATGAAACCTTTGACAACATGTAACAAAGTCTACTAGACATATCTGTAGACTGTACGTGGAGTATGTTCACAACAATTAGAGTTTCAACACTCTTTTTGGGGGAGGATTGCTGGGGGAAGAAATGAAACCTGAAATATAGAGATATACACATTCCATCATAGCACCTCCTTGCATGTGAGATGCTAAGAAACAAATCATATAAAATGCAAATTAAATGATTTTGAGATTTTAGTTATGCCAGAAGTAGGAAGTGTCAAGAAATATACCATTACCTTGGAAACTCAGGTCTACCGCAGGATCACAACTGACCAAACAATTGATAATATTCTGATATTGTATACATACTCAGAGCACCTATTAAAAGGATAACTAATTTATTGGGATCTTGGCACAGGGGAACGCTTGGATAGGTATTTAGATTGGATATCACTGTCTATTATCAGTGAGAGTTTCTGTTAGGGTTTATGCTTCTTCATCTTGACAGGCTCACCAAAACTATCATTTTGTTCATTACTTATATCTGTCCTATGGCTCTGAATGATCATTTACATAAGAGGAATAAATAATAATACAAGGACCTCAGAATGTCTCTAATCCAAACTCTTTTAGGTTGTCCCAGCTGTGAGATCAAAGAAAGCTGCTTAGTGCTTTGTCCTATTAGGGCCTGGAAACCTCCAAGGATAAGGCTGACAGAATCTCTCTGGTTTCCTCTGTGCTGCTGCTGGATTGTCTTCATGGTGACTTTCTGTTTTTTAATTATTATTATTATTATTATTATTATTATTATTACTTAGATCCACTTTGGAACTCTCTTGTTTAGGCTTATGTCTGCTACTCTCGCTTCCACTCAATGCACTGCTGTGAAAAACTTGGTTCTGAATCTCTGAGCACCTCGCTGTGTGTGATATAGGTAGCTCTAAAGAGCCCTGTGAAGCCTTCCTTTATCCAGCCTGCAGGCTTTCCTTACAGAACCTGGCCTCCAGCCAATATCCATCTCAGTTGACTCCTGTGACCTCAGTAAAGTTTATTAATGTCTCTCATATTACGGGATCCAAAGCTGGTAACTGCATTCCAGATGTGGTCTAAGAAGTCCGGAGCCAGTTATGGTGATAGGGAAGATATCTTCCCTGAATATTCTGGCTGTTCATACAGTCCAGTAGGCTGGCGACCTCCTCTACTGACAAGAGACACTGCTGCCTCATATTCAGCTTGATGTCCACCACAACCCCTAAGTTCCTCTGTGTGAGAACTACTCCTGAACTGCTCGGTCTCTAGGGTGCATTATTGGATTATTTTTGTATTACTGTATTGGATTATTGGCTCTATTTTTTTTAACATCCTCCAGTGTGTGAGTTCACTTTTATCCTTGATTAATTTCATGAGGTTCCTGTTGGCCTGTTCCTCAGGAATGTCCAGGTTCCCCTGGATGTGGACTCACTCTCAAACATATTTACTGCTGATCCTATTTGGTGCTATCTGAAACACTCTATAATCTCCTTCAGGTCACTTCAAAAAAATGTTAAGATAGGTCCCAGGATAGATCTCTGTGTTGTTCAAATTGTTGCCAGTCTTTAGTTAAGCACAAAACATTACTCGCTAAGTCAAAATTTCCAATTCCCATCCAAATAATTTCCTAATTTAGATACAAGAATGTTATGACATTGTCAAAATCTGTGCTAAAGCAGAAGTTAATGACATCCATTCCTCTGCTCTGTTCTGTTCTCCTTATTTATTTATTATTACTAGAAGGCAGTCGTGTGGGTCATGCATGATTTACCTTTGGCAAATCCACCCTTACTATTTCCCATTACCTTATGCTCTTTCGTGTGCTTAGAAGTTTAATTCAGGAAGACCCACTCCCTGACTTTCTCTAGTATAAAGGTGAAGCTAACTCAGATTGTTCTTTCAATGGTTTTTGAAGACAGATGCGACCTTTACCTTGTCCCATTCATCAGAAATTTCCCTTAATCTCCATGACTTTTGAAAAATGATTAAGAACAACCGCGTGTCAGCCAGTTTCCTCAACACCCTTCTATGAAATCTGTCTGACATTTATAAGTCAAATTCTCTCAAGTCAAAATACTTTACTTGATCTGCATCCACTCTCTTCTCCTTTTTGAAGCCCTCATCATTCACAGAGGTCTAAGAGACTTTGTCAGGGAAGACTGTGTTAAAGAAGGCATTGTATTCCTCTGCCTTATTAATATCTACAGTTACGGTATAACCCATCACATCCAGCAACAGGTCCACATTTCTCCTGTTCAACTTTCTACTACTATTTATTCATGGCTCACTATTACTGATTATCTTAATTAGAAGGAAAAGTCCGTCCCATACGACCATTTTATGAGTCGTTTCCATTGATCATTTACAATAGACTTATTTATGTACAATTTGTTCACTTGAAACCACCCAGGGAAATCTATGGAGGGGAAGCCCAAATTCTCAACCCAGGATATTCATAGAATCATAAAATCATTATGGTTGGAAAAGAGATCATCGTGTCCAACCATAAACTCATCACCACCATGCATATTAAAACATATTCTGAAGTGCCTCATGTACACGTTTCAGGAACAATGCCAGAGACGTTGACTCTACTACTTCCCTGGGCAGCCTGTTCCAATTCTCTTTCTATGTAGAAATTCTTCCTGATGTCTAACCTGAACCTCCCTGAGCACAGCTTGAGGTCATTTCCTCTTGTCTTATCCATAGTTACTCTAGAGAAGAGATCAATCCCTGCCTCACTACAACCTCCTTTCAGATGGTTGTAGCAAGTGATAGGTCTTCCCTGAGTTTTCCTTTCTCCAGACTAAATAATCCTAGCTCCCTCAGCCACTCCTCATAAGGTTTGTGCTCCAGTCCCTTCACCAACTTCATTGCCCTTCTTTGAACACACTCCAGTACCCCAATGTCTTTCTTGTAGTGACAGGCCCAAAGCTGAATACAGTATTAAAGGTACGGCCTCACCGGGGTGAGTACAGGGGAATGATCACTTCCATGGTCCCACTGGCTACACTGTTCTTCCATCAAGCCGGGAGGTTCTTGGCCTTCTTTGCCACCTGGGCACATGACTGGCTTATGTTCGGCTGGCTGACAACCAATGCTCCCAGATCCTTTGCTGTCGCGCAGGTCTCCAGCCACTCTGCCCCAAACCGGTAGCACTGCATGCGGTTGTTGTGACCGACATGCAGGATCTGACATTAGGCCTTGTTGAACCTAATACAGTGGCCTCAGCCCATGGATCCAGCCTGACCTCTGTAGATCCCTCTGTAGAGCCTTCCTACCTTCAAGCAGATCTACTTTTCCTCCCAGCTTGGTGTCAACTGCAAATTTGCTGAGGATAACCTCAATCGCCTCATCCAGATGGTCCATGAAGAGATTAAAGAGGACCGGCCCCAATACTGATCTCTGGGGCTCAGCTCGGCTCAGCTCATGACCGATTGCCAGATGGATCTAACCTGCCTTTCATGAGCCCATGTTGGCTCAGCCTGATCTCGTTGTTGTCTTGCACATGCTGAGTGATTGCCCTCAAGATGATCTGCGCTATAACTTTTTCCCAATACAGAGGTCAGACTGACAGGTCTGTAGTTGCCCAATCTTCTTGTAGGTAGGAGTTATGCTGACAAGTCTCCAGTCATCTGGGATCCGCCGTGTTGACCAGGACTGCTGACAGATGATGGAGAGTGGCTTGGCAAGCACTTCTGCCAGCTCCCTCAGAACCCTCAGGTGGATCACATCTGGCCCCACAGACAAGTGAGCGTCCAAGTGGAATAGCAGGTCATTGACTGTTTCCTCCTGAATTATTAATTATATTTTCTTCTGAAATATTAATCGATACTTTTAAACATAACTGAACTAGACACAGCAGGAGATGCCTGGAAGAACTTCCAGAAGTTTCCCAGACTTCCATCTCGAGAGCACCTGACCAGAGTCCAGTTCTTAATTGTGAAGGTCAGATAATCTACAAGATCCTAGTTTCAGATGAGTCCATCTATGCAGATGAATGGCTGGGTGGTTTATGGATTGCCAAAGAAATCAATAACTTTATAGAAGAAAGTTCATACTATCATAACCTTGTTATCCTACCACATCATACTTAGAAGAACAAACTTTTTTTCTACCTATAACTCATTTATGAATAGAACCCTATAGCTCTCACCACACTGCCATCGTTTAGATACTGCCTAAATATTTCTACACTTTATGAAAAATGTAATTGTTTTACTTATATTGTACTATATTTGCGGAAAAATGTCTTTTGCAACAGGTGAGCCATACCACAATATGAAAGTTTACTTTCTGATTTTTTTTTACATTTGAACATATTGATAATGAAAACTGAGCAAGATTTTAGTGTAATAAATGAGAAACTTATTCTCAATTGCTATTTCACAATGTCAGTTATATTACTGAACAACCAATTTCTTCAAACATGACAAATGCATTTATCCTCATTAAGAATTGTGTGACTGTGTATGCCAAATTTTAAGTTCTAATCCAAAGTCAACCAAATTGTTTTTTTCTAGTTCAAAATCTGATAACACAAATAAAGCCTCCTCTCTGAGTTCTCTCTCTCAAGCCTTCTAGGAGAGACCACAATATTGTGGGCCTCAAACTACAGTATTTGAACAGAGACATCCATGACAAACAACGCCAAGGATACAGCCACAGGAAGTTAAAAGTATGAAAAGTATCTCCACATCTTGTCACTTGTTCAGTACCATTGACAATAAGTCAACCATCATAGAATCATAGAATTGTTAAAGTTGGAAGGGGCCTCTAGAGGTCATCTAGTCCAACCCCCCTGCACACGCAGGGCCACCTAGAGCACGTGGCACAGGATTGAAGATCTCTAGAGAAGGAGGCTCCACAACGTCCCTTGGCAACCTGTTCCAGTGCTCTGCCACCCCTCACTGTCAAGAATTTTTTCCTTAATTTCCTGTGGAACTTTTGATGCTTCAGGTTGTGGCCATTTCCTCTAGCTCTGTCAGTGGCGACCACTGAAAAGAGGCTGGTCCTATCCTCTTCACTCTCCCTTGAGGTGCTTATATACACTGATCAGGTCCCCTCTCAGCTTTCTCTTCTTCAGGCTGAATAGGTCCATCTCAGTCTCTCCCCTCTGGGCAGATATTCCAGGCCCCTGACCATCCTTATGGCCCCGCACTGGACTTTCTCTGGTAGCTCCACATCTTGTACTGCGGGGCCCAGAACTGGACAGAGTACAAGATGTGGCCTCACCAGGGCTGAGTAGAGGGGCAGGATCACCCGCCTCGACACGCTGGAGACGGTCCTCTTAATGCACCCCAGAATCCCACTGGCCTTCTTGGCCGCAAGGGCACTGTTGCCTCATGGTGGACCATGGTCGTGCATCATGATGTGCAGGTTCCTCTCTGCAGAGCTGCTCTTCGCAAGGTCAGTCTCCAACCTGCGGTTATTCCTCCCCATGTGCAGGACCTTGTACTTGCCATTGTTGAATTTTGTGAGGTTTCTCACCACCCAGTCCAGTCTGTCCAGGTTCCTCTGGATGTACCACAGTCCTCTGGGGTATCAACTACTACTCCCAATTTCATATCATCAGCAAACTTGCTGAGGGAACACTCTGTGCCTACATCCAGGTCACTGATGAATAAATCGAACAGGACTGGACCAAGGACTGACCCCTGCGGGACAAGATTAACCACAGGCCTCCAGCTAGACTCTGCACCACTCATCACCATCCCCTGGGCTCTGCCATCCAGCCAGTTGTTAATCCATCTCAGCATCTACTCATTTAAGCCACACTTGGGCAAGCCCAGAGGCCGCTGGGAGGAACAGTGTCAAAAGCCTTGCTGAAGTACAGATATATGACAGCCACCACTCTCCCCTCATTTACCCAGCCAGTCATTCCATCAGAGAAGGTTATCAGGTTAGTTAAGCATGATTTCCCCTTGGTGAACCCATGCTGACTACTCCTGAGCACCTTCTTGTCCTCCACATGTTTGGAGACAGCAGTCAGACTTTTCCAGGGATGGAAGAGAGAGGCTCACTGGCCTGTAGTTGCCTGGGTCCTCCTTCTTGCCTTTTTTGAAGACTGGCGTGACGTTGGCTTTCTTCCAGGTTTCTAGCACCTGCCCATTCTCCAGGACCTTTCAAAGATGATGGACAGTGAGTGGCCTAGCAATAACATCTACCGTCCCGCAGTACCCTCGGGTGCATCCCATCAGGGCCCATGGATTTGTGGAGGTCAAGTTTCACAAAGTGCTCTCTGACTCAATCTTCCTCTACTCAGGGCAAGTCTTCCTCTTTCCAGGCACCTTCTCTGTTTTTTAGGGTCTGAGATTCCAGGGGGCTACCCTTGGTAAACACTGAGGTGAAGAAGGCATTCAGTAGCTCTGTTTTTGTTGTGTCTGTCGTAAATAGGGCCCCCATGCCACTCATCAGCAGACCCATGTTTTTCCTAATCTTCCTTTTACCATTGATATATTTGAAAAAGCTCTTATTAGTTTTAACATTCCTTACCATATTGAATTCCAATTGTGCCTTAGCTTTCCTTGTTATATGCCTGCATTCCCTGACAACATTCCTATATTCCTCCCAAGGAGCCTGTCCTTTTTTCCACTTTCTGTATAGTGCCTTTTTATGTTTGAATTTTGCCAGCAGTTCCTTGCTCATCTACACAGGCCTCCTGTGGCCGCTGCTTGACTTCTTAACGCACAGGGATGCACTGCTGCTGAGAGTGGAGGAAGTGCTGCTTGAATACTGACCAGCTCTCCCTTCCTTCTAGAGCCCTAGCCCACGGGATTCTATTGGGGAGGTCTCTGAGGAGGCCAAAGTTGGCCCTCCTGAAGTCTATGGTTGGAAGGCTGCTTGCAGCCCTGCTTCCTCCTCATTGGATCCTAAACTCAATCAGCTCATCACTGTCGCAAAGGCTACTCCCCACCTTCACATCTCCAATAAGTCTCTCTTTATTTGTTAGTACAAGGTCCATTAGCCCACCTTTCCTTGTTGGCTCTTCGGCAATCTGTGTTAAAAAGTTATCATCAATGTCCTGCAGAAACCTACAGGACTGTTTGTGCCTGGCTGTGTTGTCTTTCCATGCTACATGCTATATCATGCTATATGTATTTATAATACATATAAATAAGTATTTATAACAGATATAAATAAGTACTTAGGATTCTACAGCTACTCATGCCCAATACACTGTGATTATATATCTAACTGCATAGGCTAAATAATAACATTCTTATAACATTCTTATAATACAACATTCTTATAATAAAATCATAATCTTATGTGATCTTAATAACCTTAAATTTCTAGTTAAAATACATTTAGATTGATACATGATATAATAAGGTAAATCTGGGCTGAGTTTCCATTAATATGAAGATAGTTATTAACATGAACATATTCTCACTTGGAAAGTAAAGGGCATAAAATGAGAACAGTTCAATTATGGGTTGCCATGCTGAGTTTTAGTGCCTAGTGTTTAGCAGGAACTATTTCCAAAAGAAAGGTGAGAAACTACCAGGTAAACAGGCCTAGAAACATTTTTCTTACTGTTTATTGATCAGAAGTATTATTTTGACCAAAAGTATGAAGGTTTATAAGCATTTGACAGCTTATGGCAAGAATTCCATTTGAATCAAGTATCTGTGTTTTTGCCAGATGAATTATAGACTTTTAAAAAATGATGGTGACAAAAATAAGAAGTAACCTTGTTATTATCTGTTCTTGTTTTCTGCATTTTCGTGAATCATACTAAAGTGAGCTGGTTATTTTACATCTTCTGGCAGTGAAACGTTATGACGTTTCCTAGTGATTGATAATATTAATACCCGCAAAAACCTTTTACTTTTTGTGTTTTCACAATGAATTGTGTAGGAGGTATTGCACTATTGCCATGTAATGGAGAGCCTATAAAGAAATACTCAGCTACATAAAAAGACCTTAGCATACTTACAAATATTTCCCCCTAGACCTAACAAGTAAATTTAAGATTTTAGAGCAAAAGCTAAGGGCTCCTTCAACTCTACTATCACTGTGAAATTTCAGGCGACTCCTGTGTGCAGGGTGATATTAGCAGCAAGACACTAGTTGGCTGCACACTTTTTACAGCATTGCTTGTCTGTGTTGCTGTCCCTAGTTGTAGTCATGCTGTTGACTCACCTATTCAGGGCTGTGGGTGTTTCCAGACCATCTGAAGTGTCCCCACAGTCTTCATGACAGTGATAAGTGAAGGAGCTCAGTCTCTGAGCACCGGTTCACAGCTCAGCACATATCAAACCATAAAACTCATATTCGTAAGGAGAGCACTTAAAAGTTCCACAGAGACTTTATGAGAAAAGTTTTAGTTCATAGCATATTACTCTCTTTAATTCAGAAAATAATAATGCCATTATGGTAGGTCACAGAAAACAGCCATCATAGACTTTCAAGATAATGGATATATGAAAATATACCTGAAGTTCTAAATGAAATACATGGTCATAAAAGCAAGTGAAAAAATGCACACATTTAATTTCTCAGTTTCTCTTTCTCTGATGCTCAACTGTGTTTTCAGCAGATGCTATTCTAAACTCCAAGTTTCTGATTTCAGAAGTAAATTTTCTTGCAAACTTGGTTACTTACTGACTCATCTTTTGGAGATTGAGTTTTTTTCTTTGTAATCCTCATCATTTCTCTGTTAGTTTATATGTTTTTTACCTAAGAAATCCAAATTCCATGACTTTCAAATCTGATTTTCTTTTTCTATAGTTATTATCCATTGAAATATTTTTTTTAATTGCGAGGACTTCAGAGTTAGGTTCTGTTATTTAACAGACTTCTGTCATAACTGCTCTGGCCTTGCAGTTCTCACATCACTGCTAGCACAGTTAGCTCTGTGGTTTCCTTTTTTAAATGAAGGCCAAATCCTTACTACATTAAATCCATTGGCAGGATTCCTGCTGACTTCAGTGGGAGCAGAATTTGACTCTGAAGTCTCAGCTGCCAAGTAATAGCTAGCATGTATAGTAATAAACACCTGTTCTTATTTATTTGTTTATTTATTTGTTCTAACCTTGACAATATAATGAGGTTTATACTGTCAAAATAAAAGCTAGTGATAATTTAGGTTGATTACACATACTTTGCTGTGTAACTGGCAGAAGATTTCTGTTCTTCTTTTTGCTTTTGCCAAAAAAATTTTAAAAATGTTGCTCTTTGAAAATCTAGCAGTGCTACACAGGTGAAAAATATGGTACCAGGAATGCTTTATCCTTTGAGAATTAAAGCTATTTCTGTAAAGAGTACCCAAAACCATTATGGGCCTTGTCCTGCACAGTACTAAGTACTAAGGACCAGAAAAAAAATCAGAAAAAAAATAAATTAATTGAAAAAGAAAAAATAAAGGAAATATTTGTTAAATCAAGATGAGAAATGCAGTTCACATGACATTATGTTATATAGCCCAAAGCAACTGATGTGCAATCCAGTGGCCTCCTCGTAAAATCTCATTTTATGCTTATACTGCTATGTCAAAGGAGCAACATAGTGATGAACATCTGCTAAGGTTATTATTATCATATTGACTTAAAAAAAAAGTATGTTTTATTAGTTTTGTCTGACTAAAAGATTTTACATGCATTCAGAACACGGTATTCTTAAGATAACAGCACTTGCACTTTCTCATTAAATACTCAGAGTTCCCGTGAACTCCAGGGAGACATGTCCTCTTTTGTCCTACCAGAGTCTACTCTGTGACAAGGTGCAGGATTCTCCCAGGTGTACTTCCAATGTGCAGCAAAGTCACATAGAAGAACACTGATAGAGCCCTTGGGATATATTTCCATATTTACTCCAGATAATACTATACTTTAGACATATCAGAAATCTGAATGAATTAATTAACACATGAAAGCATCTGGAGCATCTGCAGAATGTAGCAAAGGAGGTGTCCATCCTCACAGGTATTTCTTGGGCACATATAATGTTTGGTACCTTTCCATTTTCCTCCTCCTGGTAAAGAAGCTCCTGAAGAAAGAAAGAAGCATGAAAAAAGGGAACCAAACAATACATTTTCTTTAATACAAACCAAGAAATGCTATTAATGTATCTCTACATAATGACAGAAATGTCATTTCATGCAGAATTATTGTTTGAATATTTTATTTGGAACATTTTTCCTTAGTGGTGAACACACTTCATTTTAATTGCAGGTCTCATTGTTCAGTCATAGCTTATATCACTGTCTGACTCAGGCCAGACAAGGTTTCATTTATCTTTTTTTTTTTTACTATCCTTATAACACAAAATATAATGCTAAAACACTGAATACTAGTCACAGTTTTCACTCTTTCCAAGGCAGAAATCTGCTATCCAAAACCAATGATCCCTCTCCAGAGTGGAAGGCTCAATGCCTCTGTTATTTCATTTATTTATGAAAAATAAATGGCAGTGATATGTGATATAAGTACAAGGTTAAACATCATAAGATTGTTGTTGATGATGTTATATTCAATAACTATGTAAAACATGATTTTATCTCTTAAAAGTCCTCCTCCAGAATGCAAGGTTAGTTTTTATTCAAAATGCTGGCAACATATACAAAGCGGTGTGCAAGATTTTGTTAATTTCTATGTCTATATAATACATACCTTTAAAAAATGTCCTTTTTCCTTTAGCTCTGGGGGAAAAAAAGTAGATCATTAAATATTTCATATTCAGGATACATGTATATACCTTTACATTCACACACACATATAAGATCTTGAATGGCAAGGTCAGAAGTCTAGTTCAGTAATGGAAACATAAATGATATTTGTCAATTAATCACTCATGCATCTTGTCCAAAGGAGCTAATATATTGAATATTACATGTCTCTCTGTGTTAAGACCCATATTTTTGAGTACTTCTCTCACTGTATTCTATCCTACAAATGCAGAATATAGTTAGCATTTTGATCGAGGAAATGGGATAATACAACTGTATCAGACCTCACACAAAGTTAAATTAACCACAATGTTCAGTTTAAATGATTCTGTATTTTGACACTGTTAACAAAGTGAAGCCCTATAGGAAGCTATTGTATGAATTTTCTCTGACTATAGTCATTTTTTCTATCATTAGGATGTCTTAGGTTTTACCATTTGTCTATTGAAAGCCTCTGCTGACTGTTACAGTCCACAGCAATACGATTTCAAGCAGCTAGCAACAATAGTAGCAGCATGGAGTGTGCTATATCGGATTTTCTTGGGCATGACTAAGAAATAGATTTGTACTGAAGAAAAAGAGTTTCAAGGGAGTGAGGAAGAATAGTAGCCAGAGTCATAGCTTTCTGCAAGGCAAATTTAAAAGAAAGTAAGAAGAATCAAATCTAAATTTTCCAATTCCTTTTGAGATATTAATTACCATTTGGTAGATACAGTTTCTGCTGAAGGAATGACTTGTAATAAATAAAATTACTTTCTAGTTTTGAGAAATCATTACAAAATGTAGTGGCAGATTGCAAATATGACTAATAATTTCATCCTTGAAACAAGATAGGAGAAACCTGTGCATTTTTATCATTATGAAAACAGGACACTTTTTAGCAAAACCTTGATGTGCCAAGTATCATTTTTTTTTTACTGTTATTGCATTTCTGATAATTTTCATCTTTTGAGAACTGAGTCTTTCAAAAATAAACTCTGATAAATGTCCTTAATCTCTGCAGATATATGTTTAAAGTATATCCAGTGCTGACAAACAGTGCTGTCCTACCTTGTGGAAACTTCTTTCTCTTCTCTTCTTTCCATCTCACCCATTCTCCCCTCAATGAAAGATGCATCTATGCACTGATGCACTGAAAGCATTTCTTTTTTTATGAAGCTTGGTAGTGGAGGGGGGAATATATATGAATACTAATTTTAATAAAAACAAATCCAACCAAAGTGTGACTATTAAAATGCATAGGAAGGAATTGATTTATGCTATATCACTCAGACATGCCTTACCAGTATAGCACTTTCATACCGTAAGATGTAAACAGCAGTCAAGTAGCTGGTAATGCCCTAAATCTTTGCGTAAAAGTACAGAAAAGCTAGAGAGGAAGGGAAAGGCTTTAGCTTGGCCTGAATGACTTGATGATCATCTTTCAGTTGCACAGTCGAATTGTAATTGCTTTGAAAAAAAAAGATAGAAATCTATGTTTAGAGGAAAGTCCACTTGTTGCAACACCAGCAACTCCCAGGCTAATCTCACAGGCTGCTGAATGTCCCGGTGTTGATGAGACATGAACACTGGCCATGAAAAGCTAGATTATACAAAACACACGTTACAGAGTGTGTGTTCGTTTCTGAAGTTGGTGTCTTTTCTTCCATCTGTCTTTCTAACGATTCTTGAGGCATTACTCTTAATGCCTGCTAATGCCATCCCTATATATGGGGTATCATTTATGCACGTGATCCTGGTCCAGTTTTCATGGTACCAAAGATATTCGTACATTGTAAGAGTTCATGAATGATAGAAATGGGTTTTCAATCCATTTTATTTTCTAAAGTATACTACTGCTGATGAAACCTGTTCAAGTTGATACACTTGGTGATATAATTTTAGCAACAAACAAAACAACTCTGAATAATTCTGGAATTGCACACTTCAAATTCTGCAAATTTCCAGAGTAGTATTAAGCAGCAAAACTCACATTTTTGCCTAAATTATACAACTCATCAGTTTATTACAATAATCTAAAGTTAAAACAGAATTATAGCTCTTTTTTATAATAAAAACATATTTTTGATGTAAAATGTAAAAATGTAAATGATAATATTATACAATATTACTAACCTTGAACTGTTTTTTTTTAAAGGAAAACCTACAGTAATGCTAAAGGCACAGTGGGTTGTTCTATTTACAGGATTTTCCAAAGCACTGCCTGCATGCTTCTTGTGCATGTCACAGATGTCAGTGACCATAGCCTTACAAAACTCTTCCTATCAGAGATGTATTATCATTAGTTTCTAGATGAGAAAGCGAATCATGACAATTGTTAAAGGCTATGTCTACATGCATAAGTAGTGCAGCATGATAGGACTGGATTTGTAGAGCAAAACAGCTGGTGAAGAATATCTGATATTGACACTAAGTGAATTTCTGGAACCATTGCTAGGTGAAGAAAATGACCTGGAGTAATACTAGTGTGATATTTTGGATTTTTGAAACAGTTGTGTTGTATGGATTTGAGGCAAGTCTGGCAATTTATTCTCCAGAGAAGATGCCTCTAACTTTTCTTTTAATAGACTTTTTGCTCCAGTTTCTTGTTAGTTGACCCACTGAATGCAGTCTTTTCCTCAGAGTCCTTTCTGTTCCCGCTCCACGTTGAGATGCTCTTGTGCGCTGTTCAGGTAATAATCTCCCATGGGAACAATGCCTACAGCTGGTAGGCCAGTGAAAACAGGAAGAGAAACCCAGCAAAAATAAACCTGCAGCAGACGAGACCTATTAAAGATACAGGCTGAAGCCTATTACTGTTTGAATTGTATTACATGTACTTCTGAAGTCCTTCCACCTCATCCTAAACTTTGAATACAATACCTCCAAGAGGAATTCCTTTTGCATGCTCTTTAAGACTGGATTGCTCCTCAATGAAAACATTTTGTAAGTGCTGTTTCAAGAGTACACTTCTCATCTTACACAAAACCATAGCATACCCATACTCATATCCAAAGAGCTTTTGTGCCAGAAGGCTGTTGCAGTGACAGGAATTTAACCTTCATTACATGCTCTGACTTTTATTATAATGATTTAATAATGAATGAAGTTATTTTCCCCAGGCTGATTCAGATGCTTTTGAGAAAGAATAGGTGTCAGCTCCAGGTGCCAGTTCCTCTATTCCACAAGCTGAATAGCATGAAGTGTGGTGCACCAGGTGTCCTGGTGGTGCACAGAGGCTTTGATGTGATTCATCCTCCTGGAATAAGCAATTTCTCTTGAACCATTAATATTCTTCTGCAGCAAAAAGAGCCCCAAACAAAAGACAGTAAATATATAAAACCAAAAAGGAAGTTTTATAATGTCTCATGAAGGCAGGTTAAGGGCTAATTAGCTGACCAAAATTATTTCAAAATTATTATTTTACTTTTTGGATTTAAACAAGAGTAGACAAAGAAGGAAGGAGAGAAGATTACTAGATTACAATGCAGGGTAACAGGAAAAAAAAAAAAAAAAATGACAGAGGAAGAAAATAAAGCAAGATAAAAACAGGTTGTCTGGTACTTTCATCTTCCTAAGTAATCCTCAACTGGGATACACTGTTTTTAGCACATAGATCCAGTAATTCTTTTTCTGAACTATGTAACTGGTTTGTAAAGATCCAGTAATTCTTTTTCTGAACTATGTAACTGGTTTGTAACTCTTTATTGTTAAGGGAAAGCATCAAATTTTAGGAGGGAGATCTTATTCAAATGATTTAGTGTTTCATTCCCTCTATCTTTATGCCTAATATTTCCTGGGAATAAGACTCCGCAGGGCTCACAAGTGGGGAGAACAGAGGCAAAATAAATAACAACAGCCAAGAAACCAGAATAATTAGAAAATCATGGCAAATTATTCAGTTTGGCACTGAAAAGTAAATGAGCCAGATGTAAAGGAGATTAGTGCATTGAAAAGCTAGGTCTCCATCAATCCCCATCCAGATATCAGTAGTTTAGCTAATCACCACTTAGGAACTATTAGGCTTGACAGCATGACCCCTGTCAATCACAGTTGCTACAAGGCAGTGCTGAAAATGGAGCAGTCACCGAGGATGGCACTATTTCTAGCTAACCTGTTTTGGCAGAATGTTTGTGTGCATCAACAGACTGAAATGTCAGCGAGCTGAAGAAGATGTGGGTGAATGTGAAAAAGCAGAAAGGAATGTAAAGAAAAAGGAATAAACCAGGGGGAAAAAAAAGAACAGAAAAAAAAAAAAAAAAAAAAAAAAAAAAAAAAAAAAAAAAAAAAAAAAAAAAAAAANCGAGCAAGATACAAAAAATAAAGGAGAACAGGAAAATATAGATCGAGACTGAAAGAGTGTTCTTAACAGACAAAAAGTTTTGCCGGGGAAACAGAGTTTAATCATATTGCTGTAGCAGGCAGGATAAGCATGCACAGAAATTGATCATATTGGTTCTTGAACTCTTTAGGTTGCAATTGCACTTTAATGAATCACTGCAGCACCCAGCACTCTTCATGCTGACTGGAACCAAATAACACTAAAGGATGCAAGGAAAGCAAACCAAGTGCTAGGTCTGAAAAAATCTGTCACTGAAATCAGCCAACTGCTTCACTGGGGCTCTGCAAATTTTGCACTTAATGTTCTCCCATGCATTCTACCGCTCATCAGACCCTATTAAAAGCATATTGCACTGCCAGTACCCACAGATCTCTTAATTCCAACCCTCCCCTAAAAACACATTCTGATATCTACCTCGCAAAGCACTACAATTTAAGTAGAGCTCTGTCCAACATGACACGTGGCTATTTGACACATGTTAAAGAGATGTGCAGGCTAGACATTATATTAGGTATCACTAATATTTATAAATATACATTATTATTACACATTTTACTTACATTTAATAAATAGTTTGAGTCAGAGAAGCTTAACATTAATATTACTATTTTTAACTGTCAATCAGCTTTTTTCTGCTTTAGGTTTTCATCCTGGGAATAGCTATGCTTGATTCTTATATAACGTTCATTAACATAACAAAGCAGTGAATGTGCAAGAGGTCATTACTTTGCAGGAGACTGAAACATGTCAGAACAGCATGTTTACAGCAAACAGCTTAGCTCAGACCTCCTTATTTCTGCTGCCTATTTGACAACTCTGCTTTCTTGATCTCTGTTTTTTTTTTATTATTATTATGATTTATTTTTATCCCAGGACGGTAAGATAGAATACAAAGAAAAATGCATGGTACTTATTTATTTATTTATTTATTTCCAGTGGTTCTGTTGGTAGACCTTGGTTAGCCAGCCTATCAAAAATAAATAAATAAATAAATCTATGAATATTTAATAATCACGGTGTTGTTGGGCAATTGCTGGGTTAGTAGGTGAAAACAGACTGGAAGAAAGACCTCACACAACCGAGTACAAATCTTTATTTGAGCAAAACCACAACTATTGCAAACCGCAACCTCCTCCTGCAGCACTGCGCGGACCTGACACAGCCAGAAATGTTTGAGAGAACAGGGCGGTTTGTGAAGCAGTCAATTACGATAATTAATTGGAATGTCTCCCTTCCTACTGGGAGCTAATATTTCTGAAGGAGAAAGCAACACGCGCAGACCGATGCCGTGCGTAAGGAAGATGGAGGCGTCAGGTTTGCCCCACGGGAGAGGGGACCCTCCCGGAGAGGAGCCGCAGCAACGAATCTAAGATGGTGCCGCAGCCTCCTAGCTGCTTGGGACATGCTGGTGCCACATCCACGCCGTGCAAGCGTGTGCGTTTCCTGCCGCACGCCTCACGGCAGAGCCGCCGGCAGCGCCATTGCAGGGGCAGGAGCGCCACCTGGTGGCTGCGCTGGGGGCGAGGGCCGCGCAGGCGGCCGCAGCTCCTCGCTGGCCCGCGGCCGTTGGAGACCGTTATGGCCGTTGGGGCCGTTGGGAGCGCCGAGGTCCTGCCAGCCGCGGCTCCAGAGCGAGCTGCCTGCCGAGCCCGCCGGGGGCTTGCTCGCCTGATTTTTCTTTTTTTTTTTCCCCCTTAACAGTCACATGACGTCACCTTTTTTCTCTCTCTCTTTTTTTTTTTTTTTTCCTCCTCTCTTTTCTTTCTGTGCGTGGAAGGCATCCAGAAACAGAGGCGCATTTAAAGGATCACCCTGCTGATTAAAATTCCTCACTTCTGCCTTCTGTAGCCTGTCTTCATGTTACCGGTGACTTTGGAGACTAAAATGTGTCAAACAGGAGGAAGATTTCTGCCTGAAAAGAGTACGACCATTTTGTCTTAACATATTCAAGGAACAAAACACATAATGCTGAGAAAAGCATGCTGAAGCAGAGCAAACTATAGCCCGTGGGGGGTTTCTTTGTTCCTTAGCATCTTAAAGGGAAGCTTTTGATTAGTAAAAATAATAATAAAAATACTATCAGGAATGTCAGTTCACCTCAAGAAAAAGAATTGTGCTCCAGCTCTGTCTTACTGAATTCTCCTGTTATAACTGCTGACTGACTCGGGTTTGGTCACTAGCGAGGTTTCCACGAGCCTCTTCCCTGCAGTATTGCAGGAACCATGATGCACAAAGCACAAACCGAGGGAGAGAGAGAGAGACTCCGGGCAAAACAGCAAGTCCCCTTTTTTCTTCCTCAGGCACAGATTATTTCTGTGTATTTATGCAGAGTATATATACCCAGAACTAAATAGTCCTCTTCCTTTGAGGATCCAGTGCGAGTTCAGGAATTAATGGAGCAGATAAGCCTCACTCCCTGTCCTGAGAACTGATGGCAATGGAGCTAATAGTTTGGTTTCTGCATTTCTGATGGTGATACATCATTTTCTTAGCCTTGCATTCCTAATACTTTTGTTTAGGTCATATTTTTAGTTGCTAACTAGTTAGGGAGAAAAAAATATGATTTATGACTAAAATATTTGCTATACTGCAGATAAGTCAGTACTTTTTAAATCTCATCATACAGTGGACTTTTAGTGGCTGTTATTTTTTAACACTACACGGTGTCTCTGTTTACCCATACAGGCTGTGACCTCTAGACAGAAACTCAGTACCTAGGAAATAAATCAGTCAGTGAGGGAGACTGTGGTAGAACAGATTTTTATTTATTTATTTATTTATTTTTATGATATGCTCAGCTTCTAAAAAAAGCTGCATCCCTGCTGTTGTCAGATAAGCCTCCAAGATCAGGTTCCTACATGCACCATCTACTGATTCCTGATATGCTGGTCTTATCAGTGTGTGAAATTTGAGTAATTCAAAATGTGGTTTTATACTGTGCTTATCTATCCCTCTCCCCCCTCAAAGTGTAAAAATGAAGATATTAGTATGCCTCATAGATTAAAATTTCTGGAAAATTTGGAGATGAAAATAAAAGGTTTCATGAGGGTTCAGTGTAACATGACACTGTGTAGACCTGAGCTGAATTTGAAAAATTACCAAGATATTTCCATTCTTTCAGTTCACAATAAAAAGTGGCATTTAAACTATTGGCTGATTTGAAAGAAATAGAAGAAAAGAAAACAAAACAAAACAAAAAAAATCCCAAAATTTTCATTCTAAATAAGTTCTGCTTATGGCAGATTCTGAAAGTTGTAATTTTAGCACATTCCTCCTCTTTTTCCAGTCTGAGCTATCTTTCCACCTGGACTTCCTTTCTATGATGCACCATTAGCAAACTATGGCAGTGGTAATCAGAGGAGAGAGGCAGAAACTGATGTTCTGGGTAAGCACATCTACTGGAAAATCAAACAAGCAAAACAAAACAACAACAACCTCAAACTGTGACCTGCATCGGTGACTTTATGCTCTTTTTTATCCAACCAATGTCTTATTCATCTGATAGCCAAGGCTGTCTTACCCGCCCTTTCCTTTCTTTTCCTTCCCACCAGGCTACATAGCAGTACTATTCGTACATGCATCTCAATCTGAGCAATATGAAGAAAAAAACAACTCTTTTCCTTCCAAAATAACAAGACATATTATTAGCTAATCCATATGGCTTAAGTCTCGGGTGCTGTTTACCTCTCTGAACCTGTTTTAGCTTTCGTGATGATTATCATCTTTTGCAGGCTGCCTTTTAAAATTCTCTGCTGAGCTTCTGTGTGTTTTGCCTAGGCCGGGTTTGCTGTTTCTCACCAGATCCTTTACATCCATGGGCCTCACGCAACAGTTCTCACCAACAAGATTTGTTAACCAGTGTCTTTCAGATGCTTCGCTGTTCTGTTGCAGTCTGAAATTTTGTAATGGTCATCCAAAAGGACAGTACTGTGGCGCGGAACCACCTGGCTCTTTTGGGCAGATGCCAGATTACTCACTCATATGGCAGTCAAACATGTTCCTCTTTATCTTGATTAGCATTCTGGCTGTTTCTGTAATACACTACACTAATGTGCTAAGTATATGGTGCTTGTTTTCAAGCATGGTACAACAGTAAGTTACCTAAAACCATGAAAGAGCAATAATGGAGATATAGATACTATTTTTTGTTCGTTTGCTTTATTGGGAGCTTGTAACCTGCCTTACATATGTATTTCTGCCTAAAAATGATGGCGCTGCTTCTCCCAGCTAACGAGCTCAGAGGATTTCAAGCGATTGTAACTGGAGGATGGCCATAGCGCATATGCTTTGCCTGGCAGGAACATAATGTGGACTTTTATGTCAGCCCTCTGGAGAGCGTTGTAGTGCATATACAACATCAGCTACTTACTCAATCTTAGTATCAGTTCAGCAAAGTCCTCCCAAATATAAAAACAATGCTTTTTTTATTATACTTTTCCTATGCTGATTATATTACTTTGACAAATTTGGTATAAATTTGGAGCTTCACAACACCGTATCAGTACAGGCATGGTTAGACAATTTATGCTCAAAGTAGCAAGGTGCTAGTCAGAGTAGACCAGAGACCCCCTTTTTTTTTTTCTTTTTTTGACGTGAGTATCAACCACATTCTACTTCGGACATAGTACATGCTGAGAAATAAACTTTTTTTCTTAGTCCCGTCTTCTGCAAGTTCTTTAAACACACATAATCAATCCACTGTCAACCGGTAAAACCAACTTAGGTGAAACACACAGAAACACAACTGAATTAAAACAAACAAACAAAAGCAAACAAACAAACAAAAAACAGACAACAACAATATCTAATAAATCTGAATCAGATTTCATAAAGTAAACATCACTATAGCCTATAGCTAATAATACGTCCTGTTATTTTAAAAGCAAATGGGTTGTTTTCATATTCCTCAGATTGGCAGTGAATATACAAAGAGCACTACTTTGGAGCTCAGTGGGAAGGACAGAAAAAGGGAGAATGGATACCATTATGGAATTCCTAGCATCTTTTGTTGTATTTAGCCCAGTGGGACCTCAGATTTGTACAGTACTTTGGTGTTTTTCAAAACTGGGCTTACTGAGAAAACAGTCTTTTTCTGGAACATTCAAGAACCTCAGACAATACTGTAAGTCTTAAACTTTCAAGAATCGCAGGACCACCTCTGAAAAATATTTAAATACTTGAAGTACTTGCCTACCTTGACCTCTCTGGAGGAAAGATTTTGTGAAGATAAAATATTTAAACCTCAGTCCTGAGTCACCAGAAGCAACTGCATATGTCTCTATGGGCTACTGATGAATTAGTATCAATTTCTGCAACATAGTGTAGCTTTTCATGTGCCTCCACAGTTTTTGTCTGTCTTTCACCCAGTGTGGAAGTTCTTCATAGATATGAAAATATGGACAATTTCTACATAGATTGGATTTCTACATGAGATTGGATTGTCAGGATTGTCAGTGTTTCTGTGTATTTAAGGACCTTGCAGGGGAGGGGTCTGGGAACTGAAGAGGGAACTGGGGCCCCGCACTCATACTGTGAACATAACATTCAACCTGCTGGAAAAACTTTACTTCAAACATTATCGTCAAGACTAGTCAAGAAATTGGAGAGGTATCACAAAGTAGATTGAAAGCAGTATCCGTATAATGCTAATAGCAGTGCCTTCTCAGCCTGCATTTGGAAAACCAGTCTCCTACAACTACACAGTTTCCAATACTACTTATTTCCTTATCATGTTAAAAAATGCTATTGAAATTCTGAGATGTGATGGACATAGCATTATCCTGATTAGATGATGTATTATATCTTTCCCCTGAGAAATTACTAGTTAGCTTCCACTTTAATCTGTGTCACTGCTCTTTGTGCTCTTGTTCTCTATACTAGTCACGGCGAGAGTTCCATCATCTTTACAGTATTCCTGTTATGCTTAACCTCACCTGCAGCACAAGGCATTTTAGTTCTTCCATTTTATGGCTCAGACTCCTTTCATTGCTTTACCAAAACCTGAGGAATCTTTGCTGTTTTTTCTTTTATTCCGCTGCTTTTAGCCTACTAAATGTAAATGAGGATGATAATTCCCATCGATGCAATTAGGAGTGCTTGTGTGGTTCTGTACGGAAAAGGATTCATCCCTAAAGGTAAAAACTATGTTATCCGATACAAAATACATTGACCTAGACTCTGCATGCTGGAAGAATATTCAATGAGGAAAGACAGCAGCTGACACAGAGCTTCCCTTTGGCACCTGCAAGGTGTAACAGGGGCTCAAATCTCCTTCAGGGTGTGTGCGAGCAGAAGGAAAACAGTTGTCATTCTAAGCTCTATTCACACCAGCCTGCATAACTGGCTAACAACAGGTACATGTGTCTTTACCTTTATAGATGCTATGTATTGTGCATGATTAATTTGCAAACTTTCCTTCGCTTCTTTCTGAAACTTCGTAGCTCTACATTTACCCTGTGCAGAATGCTGCCAGAATCTTAACGTGAGAACGGAGTACCCTCCGTTAAAACATTAAGTTCAAGTATTTTGTGTTCATAATTTTCTTCTCATGTTGGTCTGCTTTCTTTTCCTTGTCAGTGTGTGTGTGTGACAGAGTGAGAGACAGCGAGAGGGAGAGAGCTGTTTGGTGAACCAATAAAATCATTTCAAACAATAAAATCTTAATCTACTGTGTATGCAAAAATTAGGAAAGGAGAAAAAAAAAGGTGAAACTGACCCTTTAAACTCTGTTCCAAGCACCACAGCCTTAGGCACAGCACAAGGCACAACTATACCTTGTAGTGTGACTTCATCATAGAGCTACCTCCACTTCCTGGTCGTCTGATCCTGAAATTATCCAGTCATTTTTCTTGCTCTTCTTTTGGTGTGCTGTCATACATCCTAACTCAATGAAGAATAGCTGCTACTGCTAATCCCTTATAAAATTGCAAAAATAAAATATCTTACAGTAAAAATTAAAAGCAGTTGAAATAGTTCTCTTTTTATGAGATAAAAACAGTCCCTTGAGCTATTTGTTATCCAATGCTGAAGACTGATTCATGATAAAATTAGAGATCATAGATACATTTTTCAGTCATGTTGTGAAACTGAGTTTACCTAGATTTTAAATCTCAAACTTTTAAAAGGCAGGACATTTAGCAAAATATATTATCTTTAATCTGGCACAAATCTACTCCCTAATAAAGCAAATAAAATAATGTTAATATAAATAATAAAGCTCCTTGAAATTGTTATTATTCTCTTTTTTGAACAGGTTTACACCTTAAATGAATTATTTAAGAAAAAATATAGATTTTAACCTTTACATAGGGTTTTGAGTTTTCACATGAAGCATATAATTAAGATAATAATTTGTGCTTACCTAAAAAATAATGTACACTATCTTTAGGGCCAAAATTGATATCAATGCCATTTTCAAGTAACTAAATTGACACAGTGCAAAGTAATGAACCTCTGTCCACCAGGATTAACCTAAAGCTACTGCAGCAGTTAAACAAGAAATTTGTCCTCTTGACTGCCCTAACAGCAAGGCCTGTTTAAAATGATCGCAGTCACCAGAACATGGGTTTTTTTTGCTGAAACATGGTGATGACAGCAAAGCTGAGGAACCAAAATACTCTTCCTACAATTGTCTGTGCTTCTCTGATAACATAAGCTTAAAAAATAAAGCAGAACAAAGAAGAAGGCACATTGCAGGACATTAATTAAAGCTGGAGTGATCAACAACTTCATTGTGATTTCCTATTTCATCTACACAATTCAAATAAGTATCTTTATGTATTATAGTTTGAGTCAATTCTTGAATCCAAAGGGTCAAAGAATTGCCATTAACGGTTCTCATAGTCTAAGTCTAAGCCTTAGACTCAGACATAGATTCCTATTGAAAAGTGTGTTCCTAGGATATGAAAACCTGTTGTTATTCTGCTGTTGTTTTGCTGTAGTAAACCTTGCAAAAGGAGTTATGGGAGAAATCTCCTTTTTTTTCAGGACATAATAATTCTGTAGGACTGAATCCCACAGTTCTACTCTACAAGCTTTGAAATGGGAACGTCAGTCTGCAGAGTCCTTCATTTACTACTTGCACTCCTGTTTATAGCTCCTCTTAATTTGGGCTGAGTTAAGACTGACATCACTTACTATTTAATTAAAAAAGCAGTGACTTCCATTTGATTGACTGTCCTTTTAATTTTCCTTCGGAGACTCTTCTTGCCCTGCCAAACTTGAAGATGATTCATTACTGGAACTACTATTTAATCTCACTAAAAAAGGGAACTGTTTTTCTAGTATTTATTATGTGATTATATCACAAGCTCCTTGTTTTAAACTCTCAATATTCGTTATTTCAGAAATTACAGATAATCACAATCATATTAATCACATTTGACAGATTTTTCTGGGATTTGGTCCCTGAATTTCAGGTACATTTCAGATTTCGTCAAAATATACCTTTAGACCTGAATATTTGAATGCTGGTTCTAGAGTGCTATGATTTAAATACTCTAGAAGGTCAATGCTGTCTTTTTACTATATGTAAAGTATTCCTGGTATTTTTGGACTGCTTTTTCCTTAACAGAAAAAGTAGAATAATGTCTCTGGTATAATGTGTACATATTTTAGCAGTAGTTTGAAATATATATTTCCAGTCATGATATTCATACTGGCCCAGGTAACAGAAAGCTCTTGATCCATACTATTGATCAACTGTGCATATTTTTTTTGTTAAAATTAGTACCATCATTATTGCAGAATGGATATTTCTTCATGTCCTTAGTATACAGATTTTGTGCATGCTACAGCTGACATTCAAAGCTGATATTCAAAGGCAACCTCTAATACAGGATGCTGTGTGACATATCTGCCCTTTAGCTGTTGGACTGACTTGCAGACAAAGTCGGAACAAAAAGCTGGTAGGTTTTTTCAGCACACGTTGCTGGGTGAGTTTCACAGGGAAACACTGTTGTGTTGCAAATTCTATCCTCGCATGGACAGTAAATTTGCTCTTTAGAGTTGTTACCAAACCATAATACAGGAGAAAAGTGAATAAATCAGAAGTTATCAATCATCAGATTTGTATTTGCACCCTATCAGTCTTCTACCACCTCAGATTCCCAGATACATGGACAAAGACAAGGAAATATTAAATAAGTAAAATAAAGGTGAATACCCCAAGGCAAAGCCTTGTCAGAAAAAACAAGATGAGTGGAGAAACAGCCTCATGGAAAACATTGCCTTCTCAGACAATGCTACAGCATTTACTCATATTTGCTCTAATGCACTGTTATTCCATTCACCATTAATTTTCTTTTTCAAAATTTCGTGTCCTCATATTACAGCACTGCGTTCTGTTATCATTGAAATGCCCATATTGCTCTTTCAGTAACTAATTCCTTGCTCCCATAACTTCCAAAAGAGAACTGGAAATTAACACACATTTTACTACTTGAGAATAGTAATCTTTGCATCTTATCAGGACAGTTTTTTTGTTGTTTTTGTATATTTTAATCTAACTTTGGTGTACTTCTTACAGTTGCCTGAAACTGAAGCTCCCAACAAACTGCTTGCTTCAAACTACCTTGAAACATTACATTATAGTCCTGTATGTACTCTTGAACTTACTCTCTGGGAGTACTCACAAGATAATGTAATACCAATGACAACTGAAAGACATGGATCTCTCCCTGTGTCGCTTTCATCTACCTTTCATCACAGCATTTGGTCAATCCAGCCTCCTCCCTGATCAGGAGAGAAATAATTTCTTTCCATGTCCTGTTGAAGGTGCTTACTGAATAATTATGTGATTCAGTATAAACACTAGACAGCTTCTTATTAGACTGTAAAATCTGGCTGTATGCAATACCCTGTCTTAGATTTAGCTTATCAAAAGAAAAATATACGCAGGCCATTACTAAACCAAGCAATCTGACACTAAATTAATAACATCAAAGAATCTGGAAATTAAAGGCCATAACATCCAGCCAGGTCAACGGCGGCCAGTTTTAGGTGTTACTAGCATAGAGGTAAGCAGTCAAGTGGACCAGACACAGTAGTCAGGTAGGTTAAAGAAAACTGTGACACAGGTTTCTGTGTAGGAAAACACTTTGGATACTTATCTTTCTGTTAATAATCAAATAAATAAATAAGCCTCCTAAATAAAATTAAAAGCTTCAGTGGGGAGCTGTTTTAGTAATAGAATTTTGGTGTGCCTTGAAACTGTGAAAATTGCAAACCATGCTTTCTTTTTTTTTTTTTTTTGATAAATTCTGTAGCTCATATATTTTTATTGCCTTGTGCTCAAAGTTATCAATTTTACCTGCTTCATTTCACCCGGGATAGTTCTGGAGCAAAGTTCAGCCAAAAAGAGCTGTTTCTGTCAGATTAATGTAGCTTCATAAACACATTTTTTCGTTAAATGCACTATAAAAAAAGCAGTATAATTGAATCAGTACAACTGAAGCAATATTAATGGCACTCTTAGCTATAATAATGCACTATGACTTTGGTCATCTAGGGGAGCAAAAGCAACCCAATATACTTAGGATGATTTGTGTTTCTTCGAGATTGTTCTTAGAAAAAAGGTCTTAGCCTGATATTAATTATCCATTTGACCATTCATGCCACATATGCTCCTTTGCATAAAGCCACATGTACTGCAGGCACCCTGAACATCTGCTGCCTCTTGTGAGGAAACCAGCTGGGTACAATTTGTATCAGACCCATTCTTAACCTATATTACTATTTTCTCATTTCTATTTCTTGTCATAGTTTCAGGGGCAACTGGGAGCTTTCAGGTAATTTAAAAAATATTAAGTTCTGTTCTAAATAGGAAAATGTTTCCTCCAAACTGTGGCATTTGCTGTGCTTTTGTAGCACAGGAATCAAATATATGAAACAAATCCACAGTTCGTTTATATTTTAGGTTCTCAGTTTTGTCTATAAAGTGCATTTACATTTTAGTTATTTTTTAAATATATTTTAGCGTTGTCAATTTCTCTTGGTTAGCACTTTAATTTTTTATTCACTGTATGTCTTCAGTTGTATACTAATCATGTATTTTATGTCAATTTTGAACCAATAAATCTACTTCTCTCTCAATAAAACAATTAACTTTTAAACTCACAAGACTCAAAAGACTTATAGACCAGTACTATCAAGAATAAGATTGTTTAAATAGTACTTTTGACAATATTCTTCTGAAGTTGTATTATTTTTCAAATGAGTTCTAAGGTCTAAAGAAAGAAACATTCCACAGTATCTCACATTTAAAGAAATAATGCATCAATTGTCTGAGCATGCATTTAACCTAAATGTATATATCCTTCTTCTTGTCTTTGAGGAAAGTAATAACTTGAGGTTCTTCATCCCTGATCATCACATTAGAGGAAAATTAAGTCAATCCAGTCCAACATATAAAGCTGTTTCATCATTCCTGGAAATACTATTTCATTCCTGTGAACCATAGTTTGTTATATGAAAATATTAACACAAAAAGAAAAAAAGAAATACCCTAGTATAACATCAAAATCAGTCAGGCATCTAGCACTTATTTTTTCCATTTTTTTTTATTCCTGTCTGCAGCCAACCTTCTCCCTCTTTTCCCTCCCTATTTCCTTCCCTCCTTTGAGCAATTTATATACTTTTTCTAAATAACTTTAGATCCCACAGACCTCACAATAATTTTTTTTTCTTTTTTTTTATGAAGGTAAGGTCATATAGTGCACAAGGCCATTTGTAAAGAGTTTCTTTCTTGTTCTTGGTGAAATCTGTAGCAAGTGATGGCCATGGGCAGGAGAA
This sequence comes from Crypturellus undulatus, assembly GCA_013389825.1. Lineage (NCBI taxonomy): Eukaryota > Metazoa > Chordata > Aves > Tinamiformes > Tinamidae > Crypturellus > Crypturellus undulatus. The sequence continues at coordinate 78,417 of VWPW01016598.1, forward strand.
TTATTACCCTTTTATGTTTCTTTGAAGCTGCCCTATCTTTCCACAGAATCACGGGAGAAGGAAATCAAGTCACTCACTGCTGTATTTTTTTCTCTTCAGTTATTTCATGGATACCTCGATAACAGAGATTTCTCAGGACTAACTTTTTCCGGTGTTACTCTGTTACACTGGAGCTTTTAAGGTCTGTTTCTTGGTCTACCATAAACTTTCTTGAAAATCACTTTATAAACCTCAAACTTTCCATCAAATAAACAAATAAATGCCCGTCTCTTGCAGGTCTTGCAGGGCCCATCAGCTGATCTTCATGGGAACTAGTAGCATGTTGATACACAAATGTAATACTTTGGCTGAAATCTTTTTAATCTGTGGAAAAGCTTTGAGAGGGTGTTCTGGTTTCTCTTGGTTACATTAGATTATCGTGAAGACATCAGTATGAAACTAAAGCACCGGCATGATCATGAAGACTCAGAAGTCAGAACACAATAATTTAGGTAAACCTGCTATTAAATCATAGAATCATAGAATCATAGAATGCCTATGGTTGGAAGGGCATCTAGTCCAACCCCCCTGCACACGCAGGGCCACCTAGAGCATGTGGCACAGGGCTGCATCCAAGCGGGTCTTGAAGATCTCCAGAGAAGGAGACTCCACAACCTCTCTGGACAGCCTGTTCCAGGGCTCTGTCACCCTCACTGTCAAGAAATTTTTTCCTTAAGTTCCTGTGGAACTTTTGGTGTTTCAGTTTGTGGCCATTTGCTCTAGTTCTGTCAGTGGCCACCACTGAAAAGAGGTCAGCCCCATCCTCCTCACTGCCTCCCTTGAGGTACTTGTACACACTGATGAGGTCCCCTCTCAGCCTTCTCTTCTCCAGGCTGAACAGGCCCAGCTCCCTCAGCCTCTCCTCATAGGGCAGATGTTCCAGGCCCCTGATCATCCTCGTGGCCCTGCACTGGACTCTCTCCAGCAGCTCCACATCCCTCTTGTACTGGGCAGCCCAGAACTGGACACAGTGCTCCAGGTGTGGCCTCACCAGGGCTAAGCAGAGGGGCAGGATCACCTCCCTGGACCTGCTGGAGACGTTCCTCTTACTATGGAAAACACATACAAAAATATTATGTTGTAAACAGATTCTTTTTTGATAATGGAAACTGATTGTGTATCATGCAAGCATTATTACTGAAGAATGGTATTTTATCTGTAGTGTTTTGGGGCCAGGTCCAGTAATTTTCTAACTAAATGATCATTTTCCTGCATCCCCCATGAAATGATATGCCGTATGGACACTGGTCTTTTTGTGTGAGAAATTATTTAAATAGCTGGGCAGATCTTCCTATGATTAATGAAACAGATAACTTATAAATAAGACCTACTACCAAAATGTTTGGTTAAGAGATTTCTTGAATAGTTTGTCATAAATGCTATATAACTTACAACATGCTGCTGGGAAAGATTAGAATGAGCACATTCATCTGAACGCTTCCACTGCACCTCTTTCTCATTCCTGATTCTAGTACCACCTTGGATGACAAGTGGGAGGAGAGAGATAATTTGTTATTAAGATTGCTAAATATCTGTAACTATTATCTTTTTCCACCCTACCTGTTAAGCTTCTAGATAGTGTGAAGAGACCTTTCTTTTTGTTCTATTTAAGCTTAATTATTGGCAGAGCAATAGCAAGGGAACTGATGAATCCTCATGTCAGATTTTCATCAGAGACTAGTCAGATCTTGGAGCATGGCCTGCTCCAAAATATATGTAAAATAAATGTAGTGGAAAAAAACATGATAGACTATGAGTAAAATGTAATGTTTTATGTTAAGTTACAAAAGAGTCCAACATGTGCCATTAGAAGGATGAGAATTTAGATACTGTTCCTATCCAGATCGAAAAGTCTAATATTGCACATTGTACAACAAAATAACTTGCCTATGTGAAAAAATACATTCTTCTCTTGTACTGAAAATAAATCTAATGTTTATATGATTTATATGCTTGTTGCAAGACATTCCTGAATAACTACAATTCTATAAGTGCATGTGTATAGCACCCTAGAGATCCATAGAGAATCTGAGCAACGGTAGTCACAGAATTCAGACAAACTTTGTACTACTGGTCTAAAAGAAAAGCCAGAATTTCATTTAGCAAGTGTGCAGTAGGATTACTATGTATAGTAACTTAAAAGCAGATTTCAAGCTAACTTATAAGCTAGCTTTTAAGTATCTGTAAGCAATTCTGGGTCAAGGTCACAACTTCTTTAAGAGAAGGCAACTTCATATCTACCCAAATTATTTATTCCTCAGAATGTTCAGACCTCTTTCTCAGGCACTGTGTGGAGATCTTGATCTCTGCAGTTAATTCAGTGATTTTGAGGTGTGTTGCATTCCTTACTGGTTGTGATAGAACTATACCATAACTGTACACCAAAGTAACTGCACACACTCACACTACCTCCTCCAAACACCACACATATTTTGCTTGTTCTGTATAACTGGCATAGACACATACTGTGAACAGGTCTGGGATTTCCAAAGATGATGTCCCCACCACAGAATAAAATTTCTATTCCTTCCTGTCTGGTTGGATAAATCTGAATAAAATCTGCCTGGACTAATTTTGCCTCAGTAACAGGAGCAGATATGCAGAAACTGGGTGAGTATGTGATATATGAGCCCTGATAAGAGTTCTAGGTCCTCTAAGGAGTTCTGTGCCACTGAGGAAGATAGGACTTTGGATTTCAGGAATTTTTGCTGGTGAAATGTTTATGCAGACTTTTAAAGTGTGCAGCCTTTGCTTAATTTCTCTGTTAACTCAATTAATGTAATCAGCCCCTGTAGTCACAAATGACTAAAAAGTTTCTATCTCATAAAATAGAGATAAAATTTAAGAGCATTGCCCTACACATGGAACATTACTTTAAAATATCTCTTCACAAGGAACTATGCTTCAACTTAACATTTATAGTAAATAAAAGAATATAAATTGCATGTAAATGAAGACAAACTTACATGTAAATAAAAAAGTTAATGTAGAGTAAATTAAATTACCTCATATTCTTCCATGAATACAGAATTCAAAGAAAATGTGATACTGCTCAAATTTTGCTGCACATAGTAGCTGTAATAAAGCAAAAGTACAATGTTTCCCTTTGAGTGTTAGTCATGTGCAAAGTGCTGTTGATCAGAAGCAACTGGATTTCAAAGGAGCTGCTCATTCATACTTGCCTACTACAGGATTTCAGATGTCACTAGAGAATTTTGAAGTATACTTCAAAATAAAATATTTTCAAAATCATTTTTGGACCTTTATCGTTCTCCTGAGCTTCCTTCTCTGTACATGTGTAAGTTCATGCTCTCATGCAAAAAAAGTACAAAACACATCCATATTTGCCTGCTGAAGTTTAAGTTTCCTATTCCAATAACAAATGTTCATAAAATTATGTTGCAAAGAGAAATTGTCCAAAAAAAAGTTTTATATCCAAGCAGATAACTTTTTGCTATTGATGAGATGTTCTTACATCTTACATTAGCAGATACTCATTTCCTTTTGCTACCTAGTTTTAGGTTACCAAAATTATTTCAGATGAGATTTGAAGAAATTTCCACAGAGCTTCATGGTACTGTGATATTGATTCTGTATTTTGATTCAAAATAAGACATCCTTGATGACTCATCTGCAGCATTTGCAAAGTGCTTTTGCTTTCCCCTGAGTATTCCCATTCTAATACCACAATAGCCAATCTTATTCATTTGGAGATCTAATGAGATCAGAGCTTGAGATAGCATGTCTGCAAGCTGCAGTATGTGCCAATAAATTCTTACAGTATCTCAGGCTCAACTTTCTCTTCGAGGTTTGAGGTAAATAACAGTGGCATGAAAAGAGATCGAGCAGGGTGAAGGGGCATCAACTCCTGTGCCTTGCTGACCTAATAAGTTTTTTTTCAGTTAGAAGGAATTTCATCGTGAAGAGAGAAGCTTTTCAAGGTCAAGTCAGTTGGAGAGTTTTGTATCTCAAGAAAAAATAATTCTAGGGGAAAAAGAAAGCTTCATGCATGGAGAAAGAATGGTTTAAATAGCTGAATGGTTTAAAAACTTTGAAAGTCTGGATTCAAAAATTCAAGCAAATAAAGTTTATTACATCTCTGATATGCTTAATAAAGAAAATAGTAGGCCTTTGAAGAAAGCTCTATCTGGAAAATACTGCAGAAATATTAAGCCTATCTAAATCATTGAAAGAGTGTAAATAAGTTTTTTCATTTGTGCTGCGTGATCTACTGTGCTGCCCAGAGCGGCATTGAGAGAAGTGGGACTTAGTCATTGAGATAAGAGCTGTTCTGAGTTAAAAGTGGGAAATCACCCTGAATTCAGAGAGCCTTCTCTGGTCCGAAATAACTGTTCTTGGATAAGAGGTCAAAGAGCACTCGCTGCTTCTTAACTAAGAGAAGAACTTGGCCCGCTAAGAGGGTGACATTGTGAAAACAGTCTTCAGCTTTTGATTTAGAAGACCCACTGACTTTTTACACTAACTAAAAGCTGAAGAGCTAAAGTGTAATCATTAACACATTGGTACCAAGCCCTCAGCTAGTGACCAACATGAAGAGTAGCTAAAGAAAGTGCTTTTTCCCTGGGGTTTCGTTGTGCCAGCCTCCACCAGCTGTGGCATGGTACCTGGGCAGGTCTCAGTTAACTAACTCTGTGTGTTTGTGTTTGTGTGTTTAGAGGTTTGTCCCTGACTTCATCAACTTCATCCACAGCTTAGCAGAGTCATGTTGTCTGATGTTCCTTATTATGTCATAGGGGAAAAAGGAATGATCCTTTCCCCTGTGATATAATGTCACTATTGTAACCTCATCACTTGTGGCATTTAAAATGTGGGCTGCAGAAGGATAAAAAGGGAAATTACAGTCCAACCTTAGATTTGGATTGTGCACAATAGTACAGGTCAGATGGATAATGGATTTATCTATCTATCTATACAGATACATATTGATGTCAAAAGTCCAGGAAAAGTTTGGCCATCTTTATCCTCATGCAATACTCCCATATTTTTCTGGCTGAATTCAAAGTAACCACTACAGCTTATGAGCAGCAGACTTGCTTCAATAGAATGATGAGTTTCTCATAGAGGCAGTCGCAAAGTTCCGAAGATATATCAAAATGAGGGATATCTTATGGTATGAATGTTTAACCTGTTTTCAGGAAAAAAATCCAGTTTGGAGAAAATTTTCAATCCAAAAAACCTAAAAAAAAAAAGAAAAAAACAAACTAAAAAAAAAAAAAACTTGTACTTTCAAAGCTCTGTAATTTAATTTGTACTTCACTAGAAAGTCCCAGATTAGATTTGTTATCCAGCTGTAAAAACACACTTTTAATGATCCAAATTGCCTCAGTAACCTACCTTAGTAAGATAAGCTACCAGATCCTATGTGTACTAGTATGGTGCATCTTCATAATATTTTTGTTGTTATTGTTTACTGTTTTTTCATAGATTTACACTTTTCTTGACAATCCCTTGACTTGATAAATACATAAATTCTCATTAACTCACAGAAATTTGAGCTCCTGCCATAATTATGGGACCCCATTGCTGAAATGAAGTTTTTTTTATTTGATTGACAGACAAATCCATGTGTTTCCCATCACCAGACACAATACATTGCATATAAAAATCATAGAATCACAGAATGGCTAAGGTTGGAAGGGACCTCTAGAGGTCATCTAGTCCAACCCCCCTGCACACGCAGGGCCACCTAGAGCACGTGGCACAGGACTGCATCCAAGCGGGTCTTGAAGATCTCCAGAGAAGAAGACTCCACAACCTCTCTGGGCAAAAACTGATGCATTTGAATGTACTTAGTTTTAAGTAACCTTTCCAAAGAAAAATATTGATCACCATATACCCAGATAAAAATTCTTAAAATTAGCAAAGTGGTTATACTGTAAATATATGTATGTATATATACATATGTATATATATATAGTGTGTGTATATATATAGTGTATATATATGCTAAAAATAATATTTTCATATAAGAAAGAAAACCTAATAACCTGAAAACTCAGTTCAGGTTATTAATTCTATTTAATGGCCATCTCATTTTTAGCTTGTTTCCTTATAAAATTGTGACTTATGTATGTGCGCAAGTCTTCCTCTTTCTAACTAGTATGTCTTGAATCCTATTAAAGAACTTCAATCAAATTTGAAGGGACGGTAGAAGTCTTAGAAATAATTGATACTGATATCAAATGATTAATACTGATTTGGGAAGAACTGGGGGGGCTGACTGAGAGAGAAGGTGTCAGGTGACAGGTGAATTCAAATTATACCCTTTGCAGGGCTGCTGTGAGCTGCCATGCCAATAAGCACTTTCTAATGTAACTCTACTCTGTTGTCTCTACTTTCACCCTCAACAGAGGGTGAAGAGGTTTATTGCATTTGGAAGGATTTGAAGAAAAAAGTTGTAAATCCATAAAAAGTAGACTTAATTAGCTCTCGTGTCCATAGAACAACTTGAATTTAAAGAGATCTTTGTCACTAGTGCACGTTAAGGACTTGACCTCTGTCATTCCTCATTTTACTTGACTGGTTTGTTCCTGACTCCCTGTAGCTGTCCTCCCATGGCCACAGTTGGGAGAGAACTGAGATATGACATCTCATCTCCAGAGATCCAAAACACTCACTGATACACTTGCCCTAAAGTGAAGTCAGACTCAGGAGAAGTAACAGAAAGGGAAAAAAAAAGGCATAGACTCTTACTGACAAGGTGAATCTGAAACATTACTATTTCCCGATTAGTATCCTCCCACACATTCCCAAAAGGAAAAGGGCAGAATTCATCTTAGTAAAGTGAGAGAACACATGCTGTTTAAAATGGGAATATAGATATAAATGTTTACAGGTAGCTCTGTCTTTCAACAGTTTGCTGGGGGCAAAGTATATTTGTAATGGTAAATCTGTAGGTTAAATTTTAAGCTCAATTTTTATAAACAAACTGCTATTAATAAAATAGATATTTATGTTCCAAAGTATGAAATATGGTTCTAAATCAGCTTCGTGGTTTAAAAGTCATTTGTATAATTCATAAATCAGTGACAAACCTAATGAATTAGTCACATAACTGGCACATTAAAGCCAGAGCTTTGAATTCAGCTGCATGTTTTATTTAAAGCTTGATGTGCTATATGAATAAATCATGAAAATGTACTTCTGACTCAAGCGGTAAATAATAATGTAAAGAATAGCAGACTCTAGGAAAAATGAGAGAGGAAGGGTGATGGAATGACCTTGTGCTATTTGGTTTGCACTGTCAAGTGAAAGTAATCAGCACCACTTTAGGGCCTTGCTGTTGCTTTCTAATATACCAGTGCAGAGATACATCAAAATTTAAGGCTTACCTGATGATAAAAAGTAATTTAGATCTCAGTTTAAGATAAGCGGCAGGTACGGTCCTCTTTAGAGTAAAAATAAGGGGGGAAGTCTTATTCCTTTAACTGTGTCAAGGGAATTTTAAGTATTTTCTGTCACAACTAATCCGTAGTCTTTTTTGCTTCATTTCTAGAAATTGAAATGGACCATGCTGTAAGTGGCACAATATTTAACCTTTCATAGTAAGACTGCCCAGTAACAAATTAAAAGGCATTACTCTGAGCATCTTTCGTAAGATTTGCCAGGTGAGAAGAATTTTCACATGGAAAAAGGAGATGGTATGACTTCCGAGTGTGATGACAATTTTTCTCATTCAAGAAGATAGTATTCTTTTCAAGGACTTTTCTGAATTTTTCGTGGAGATGGTATTCCTTTTTTTATTCTTTGACCATATGTAAGCTTTTAATATGTTCAAAGTTAAAACTTTATTCATACGGGTATTTCTTTAACACTGAGTATTGGTATCTTGAATGCTAACAGTAACAGTTATCTTCTTTGGGCAACTACAGTTTCACTCAGTTTATATTAAAAACATGAATATGCCTGTATTGAAAAGAAACACCCAAGCTCACCAGCAAGTAACAGCACCTGTAAAGTGCTAAAAGATACATATCTTTGTTAAATATGAGGAATGACTATTCTGCACTTACTCCACAGTGAATTGAAACTCAGATCTCCTGGGAGGTAAGTGCACACCTTGATCACAAGGATTCCTTGGAAGGACAAGGAGAGCAGCTCTGCTGAGAAGGACCTGGGCGTCGTGGTGGACGACAGGTTGACCATGAGGCAGCAGTGTGCCCTCGTGGCCAAGAAGGCCAATGGCAGCCTGGGGTGCATTAAGAGGAGCATCTCCAGCAGGTCGAGGGAGGTGATCTTACCCCTCTACTCAGCCCTGGTAAGGCCACATCTGGAGTACTGTGTCCAGTTCTGGGCCCCACAGTACAAGAGGGATGTGGAGCTGCTGGAGAGAGTCCAGCGCAGGGCCACGAGGATGATCAGGGGCCTGGAACATCTGCCCTATGAGGAGAGGCTGAGGGAGCTGGGCTTGTTCAGCCTGGAGAAGAGAAGGCTGAGAGGGGACCTGATCTGTGTCTATAAGTGCCTCAAGGGAGGCAATGAGGAAGATGGGGCTGGCCTCTTTTCAGTGGTGGTCACTGACAGAACCAGAGGAAATGGCCACAAATTGAAGCATAAAAAGTTCCACGGGAGCTTAAGGAAGAACTTCTTGACGGTGAGGGTGACAGAGCACTGGAACAGGCTGCCCAGAGCGGTTGTGGAGTCTCCCTCTCTGGAGATCTTCAAGACCTGCTTGGATGCAGCCCTGTGCCACGTGCTCTAGGTGGCCCTGCGTGTGCAGGGGGGTTGGACTAGATGACCTCTAGAGGTCCCTTCCAACCTTAGGCATTCTATGATTCTATGATTCTATGATTCTATGACAGAAGAATTCATACTCCCATCTCTTTTGACAAAGGACTTGTTGGTCCTTTGGTAGAGTCATAAGCTCAGGAAGAATTACACATAAATGATTATTATGTGTTATACTGGCAAGGTTCTTGCTCCAAAGAGTAAATTTTTTCTATTAGCTTGTAACAACTGAACGTATGAGCTACCGTTGTGGAATTATAAATTTCTTAGACCTCTGTCTTAACCTTCCTATAAAAAAGGGAAAAAGTTATAATACTTAATAATAATATAATGATATAATGAGTATCCAGCTGTTGTATGGGAAATAGTTTTCAAAAATAAACAGATGAAAACTTTATAATACTGAAATGCAAGAATTTTTAGAATGAAGAGTGACAGGAAGACTGGCAATTTCTTCTTAGGATTTTAGACAGCAAAGAGTAAAAAGTGATCTATTAGCAGCTTGGGTAATTCTTTACCTGTTAATATTTTATGAATATATATACACACACACAAAACCCCCAAAAGTCTGAATCTATATGCTGTGCTAAGTGTTGGTGTTGAGTCTTAAAGTGGAATTCAAAAAAAAAAACAAATACCATCTAGTTCTATGATCCCACCAAGTCATGAAATAACTGTTCTAGACAAGCATTCATTAAATACAGGATTCTGTAGCTCCAAGTGTCACCTACATGATGTTTGCACAAATGATCCACACTTTTAATCTCCCTTTTTTTTTCCTTCTACAGACATAGACACAGTGCCCATGGAGTGCCCATAACACTCCAAGAATGCTGGCTTTCAGCTCCTACCCATTGCCCATAAAACCAATAGCCAGAGGTCCAGTTGTACCTGTATCTTTTAATTCCGTTTATGACTTGATTGATAGTACATGCTGGAGATGAACTTTCTGTTTACTGTGTTCCAAGTCTATGAAGGTCACAAATAAGAGAGCTTTGTGTACACTCAGGCTGAAGAGTGTAGGAAGGAAGGAAGGAAGAACAAGATCAGGGAAATGCAACGTCGTTAGGTATCAGCTGTTTGACAGCTGCAAGGTGAGTGGAGCCCTTTGCCCTGACTTCTCCAGGGCTCTTAACATTTTGCTGAGAGGTGAAGCTGGAGAGGAAGCACAGTGTCCTCATGTCCAGAAGGAAGGGAAGTCCCTTACTGTGCATAACAGTTGTGATTGGCAGCCCTAAGTGACTGTGAGAAAGAATGAAAGAAAAGGACGGCTATTCCAGAGAGAAAGGAATTATCCTCTAGGCTGCTGCCTTTTCCACAGAGTCAGATAGAGAGATCTACAAACAGTAGACAAAAATCTGTAGACCTAGCAGGTTTTAATTTATGCTTGTATTTATAAGGGACCTATTTCTATGTCTCTAATGTCGACACAATACTCTGTTTGACAGATAAGACCTCTGTTCAAAAAACGTTCCACAAGAGTAAAATGGAACTGGGAGTCAAATTCCCTGGATTCATAACTCTATTTCCAAGGAGCCTAAATGCTGCAACATAGGAGCATGAAGCTATAATTACAAATAATAATGGCAATTTAAATTGTATAGCTGTTATAACAGATTAAGTGCTAATTAATACAATATGTCTAGCAATCAGCAGAGGTCTAACAATCAACATTTTCTGTGTTTTTAGTTGTATTTTTTTTCTACACATTCTACTGATCTAATCATAAGTGTATACTAAATCCAAAAAAGTAGACAGGAAAGCAATGTTTGAGACTCCTTAATACCTAAGAAAACTCAAGGATATGAACTGAAACAAACAAACTAAAAAGTGCACCTCAAGAAAAATACTTTGGTAACAATGTACCACAAGGATAGGTGAAAAGGAGAGCGAAGAGTGAGATAACAGCAGTATAGCTGTAATAAATTAATCTCAAGGAGCATTGTATATCTGTCATATATGTAGGTGTTTTTTTCCAAATGCATTTAGTGATGGATGTACAGAAAATAATGTTTACAGAAGTAACTTGTTAAGGAACATCAAAGTTGTGCAATTCAGATGAAAGAAAGACTATGAATGAAGACAGCAAGAGGACCCGTGGGTTGCAATTGAATAAGAATTGGGACGTGATCATTCCAGACATAAGTCTGATTCTGTTAGCAAAATAAATTAGGTCCTATAACATTGCGGACAGCTCATCAAACCATATCCATCTCTACACTTCCTATACCTTGAGAGAAGCTTCATGTAATGTTCTGATAATGAACTGCTAATTATCCATACAGTGAACAAGAGTCCCCTAATAAATCATGCACCAACTGATCAAAGGAATGTGTTCTGTATGTCTGTCTGCTTTTTAAGTAGACTGCCCCTTTTCTTTCTTGAACTCCTGATAGCTTTCCAGCCTCCCAGGAAGACAAAACTGTCAGACTGAGACAACCACTGACATGAGAAGAGGCAATACACATAAATTCAAATATAAGAAATTCTATTTAAACTTACATAAAAAAAAGGGTACTATGAGGCACAATGGGTAAGCACTGCAGTAGGTACTATGCTTAAGCACTGGAGTAGGCTGAAATCAAACAAAACTCACTTGTCACCTGTAATGTGCTCCGTCTGACCTTGCTATAATTGGGTGTGGAACAACAGACCTCTAGTGGTGCCTTCCAGTCCTGGCCGTAGTTTTGTTTTTCTTTTTAATCAACCTAGCCACAGAAAGGCCTTTTTCACATTTTTCTGGGGGGGAGGGAGGTGGCGGAGTGGGGGGAGGATGGGAAGGAAGAATGATATTCACCAGCACAATTAAAAAAAAAATGTTAGCAGTCTCAAATTTATTTATAGTTCAATGAGTTTTGGGAAATATGTGAATGAAATATGTAGGAATAAAAGTGCAGTTCCCATTCTGTGGACAAGAAGGTCTGCATCTGTATCATTTGTTCTGTGGCAGAATGAGAGACAAAGGTTATGCCATTTATTGGAAGGAGATGGTAGAGAAATATCATGGAAATACTAGCCAGAGAAAGTAGTAATGCTTGTTATTTGTATCATCTTACTGACAGCTACTGGTTGAAGGTTCTGTGATAGAAAGAAACAAGAGAAATCAAACCCAAAGGTCTTTGAGGATGCTGAGAGCAGGAAAGCTCTGTGTGTCTTCGAAGTAAAGGACAACAGTAACACCTATGAAGGGAAAGACAATGACAGGGTTCCCTAGGAAGAAGCAGAGTATTGGAGATGAAAATCCGAAGGAGAATTCAAGCTTGATTAAGATTTAGGAGAATCTCTCTTATGATTGTAACTGTCTATCCTATGATTCCTCTTTAAAGGGACTACATTCCTCTTTCCTACTCCTATCATGCAATTCTTAAATTGTTCTGATGATTTTCCTTTATGAGCACAACATAGTGTTTAACTAGATTAAACCTGTCTTTCCATCTGTTTTCTACTGAGCCATGGTTTGACAGTACCATGCAAAGTGGAACCAGAAGTAGTGTTTGGGGCCATATCTAGCTGTGGATACCCAGCCTCGGACAGTTTAACAAATATCCCTCTTCCTGATGCCTCTAACTGCTCATCTAGAACTCAGGGCACCAGGATACAACCATCTAAAAATCCATGCCATGGTTTCACAGGACTAGACTGCGACATATTAAACTTCTGATGATTTCAGAGAGAAAAATTAAGGGTACTGAGATTATTTGTGATATAGCCAACTTCCATCTGATTGCAACATAAGTCTAGATATATTTTTTCTTCCAATTAGTTACATGTAAACTGTAAACAATTTCAGGGACAATCTTGCACAGTCCCATAAGGAAGAAGTAAATCAAACATACATAAAATGTGCAGTTTGATACATGGATTTAGGATTTAAGTAACTGTTTCATTAGTTGTTTAATATTATCCAGCTAGTATTTGTAATTTTATTACACTTTTGACTGTTTGCCTGGCTGAACAGTTACAAGCAATTTATCCTGAAATGTCACAGTTCTAAAGTATTTTATGATACATTTCCTCTTTTCCTTAACGAATTATTTATTACATAGTAAAAATCTCATATCACTATTTTAATTTATTTGTTTTCTCCTTAGTTTTCTAAGTAGCTTTGACCAGTATATGATTCATTTTATCAAAATCAGATAGCATTTTAAAGGCGTTGAGAATATTACTGTTGAAAAACAAACAAAAAATGACTAAAACAAGCAACAAAAACAAAACGAGGCATAGCTTAAAATGCTTACAGAGATTAAGCTCTTTATTAACCTTCAAATCAATGGGATCAATATCAAGTTGAGGCTTTGCTTATCTTTGCTATTTGGTCTACTAAAGATTTGCCAATAATCCAGCAGTAAGACCTAAGCATATAGACATTGTAATATCAAATCATTCTTTTTTCCATGTAACATCCTCTCCATGAGTAACTAGTGGGAACAGGGGAATATTTCAGTGTAAAAATTACTATTTTAGACAATCATAAATAGTTCCCTAGCCAAATCTATGTTTTTTTTATTTTTCTTAATGATATTATTCTATTAATGTTATTAATTGCTTTGACAATAATCAAGACAAGAAAATCAGTCATTTATACAAGCAAGGATTAACTGCAATCATATCCCATTGCACCCATTGCAGGTTCGTGCATTATAGGATACTTTTTGTCCTTTATTGCATACGTGGAAAATATATTGTTAGATGCAAGAAACTCTCTGAAAAATTTCATAGACTGTGTAAGTTATAAGGACAGAATACTGGTTTCATCCAGTTTGACCTTTTGTGTAACACATGCGATACTAACTCTCCAAATCAATACCCATTTGAACTGGAGTTTCTCTTTTAGAAATGTATCTAGTCTCAGTTTAATAATTGTTAGTGCAGAGAATTTGCCACAAATCATTTTAAGTTTTTCCACTGGCTAACATGCTAATTAAAATGTGGGGTTTCTTGGTAGTATAAATTTGTCTAGATTGAAGTTAAATTCATTTAACTAGAATGAAAAACTCTCTAATGTCACATTGCTGTTCATGTAAGTAATTATTGAATCTGCTTATTTCATGTGGACCCTTTAAGTGTCTTTGGACTTCTTATTTGGTGTTTCCGTTTATTTATGCTTTCCAACACTTTAAATTTTCTTGTACTTTTTCATGAACTCTCCCAACAATTTATGGGCATCAAAGCTGGAACATGCAAATACAAGAACAACCACAACATTTCTAAGCAGATAGATGAAAGAATCAGTCTATTACTATCAAGACTGTTGCTCGTAGTCTAAGTTAGTCTAGTAAGCAATCTAGGGTTACATGGGCATTCAGAATCAGATTTTCTTTACACTAAATAAAATAAACTTGGAAAGTTAATGCTTCTCAAGATAGAATTCCTCATTTTGAAAGGATGACTTATGCTCCTTGGTCTTACATGTAATGCTTGTATTTGATTATCCTTGACATGTCTGCAAACTGACTTCTTAATTTTCCACTTTCCAATTCAATAGTTATTTACAAACATTTTTAATGATGGTTTAGCATCAAAAATCAAGTGGTGACTGTCCACTTGATGTTGCATAAAAAAATTGTCAAGTAACCTGACCCTGCCTGGAATGTTGCTTGCTATGTGATTTTGTAATGGTAATAAGTCCTAATATTACCAGAGGAACATTAAGGAAAGGACCTTCATGTTTCTTAGTTGCTGAAATACCATATTGTTAAACTAGTTACTTAGATGATATAATTTACAGTGAATATGTCAGATCATGAACCAGAGTTCATGTGTGAACTGTAGTGTAGTAGCAAAATTTTACAATTTCTGAATATGCTTCCTGAAATAATTTCCTCAAATCAAACAATTTCCATAAAATAACTACTTTATAGAAATAAAATATCACCATTTCTCATACTTGTAGAAAATTAACTCAAAAGCACTTTGAAAGCCCCCTGATTTTGATTTTCTTTCGTTTTTATATAAAATATATGTACTCTTACATATGTTTATTATGTAAAATATACAATAAAACCATTATGACACTTTAAATTAAAAAAAAAAAAAATCCAATGTTATATTTGCAGGAGCTACTACTTCCATAATTTAGAGTTATATGAAATTTTATTTCGATATTTGATACACACTGAGAGCCCTACCTGGTTCAGAAAAGTACTTTTATCTGTAGTTTATGGTGCTAAAATAATTATTTGCAATCACAATCAATCAAGTAATAGATCTTGAAGTTTGAAGTACAAATTTTCTATCACTTGATGGCAGACTATTGTCTTCTCTTGCCGTGGTAGAGATAATACATATTTTAGTTTAAATATTCCTTTTAATTTTGAAATCATCATAATTTGAAATACAAGTGGATGATAGCCTTTTATGTAGTTGACTTTCTATTTCATCATTGTACAACATACATATATATCTCATTCTTTTTACTGTGCATTTGTGTAATAAGAGTCTTTTAAATAAATTGGCAATATCAAACATAAATTTAGAAATGATGAATTAAAAACATTTTTTCTTTTAATTATGAATAAAATATTCTACCCTCTCTTTGTATTTTAAATCAGGGCTCCATTCAATTCTGTACTCCAGCTTGCTTCTAACTGTCATCTAAGTACACTGCCACCATTTAGCAAAGGTTTGCAAGTAGTAAGTAGTCTGTCAAAAATTTGTAAAAATCAGTGGGAATTCACAGATTTGGATAAGACTCTGCAGAGTAGCCAAAGAAATTTTGCAGCCTGCTTACCACCTAGTTATATTATGTTAAATAAGTCATCTAATTACATACAATTTAAATTAGATAGGCTTAAATGGAGAAGAAATACCAGGTAATTGGCCTACCATTATATGGCATTTGCAAGTCATAATTAAAAAGCATGAAAATTAATTAAATGATTATTTATATACTCTACTATAAAGCAGTGTCTGATACTATAGTTTTTGTTTACTTTTTTAATAAACTGTGAACACTGAATTATTATTCCTTTGTGTTATAATCACTTCAAAGATGTCTACTTGATACACTTAAAGGTATGTATCTATATGTATATGTAAGTGTAGTTTGCCACTGGTTTGAAATCATGGATTCTCTGTCAGGCAAACAAGTCCTATATTAAGCAAATTACTGAAAAATGTAAACTAACCACTAAAAATCTAACAGTCACCTGGTATCTAGGCAGTGGAGATATAAAACATGATCATTTGTTCTAGTACAAGAGGAAGTTAATAGTGAGGGAATTCCAGAGTATAAAAAGTGAGGAAGAAAACATTAAAAATAATGTTCTGGATATATTTTTATTACTTATTTCCAGAAAAGGTTTGTACCAGAGGGTAGACCCGACATTTAAGTCACAGACTTACTCAAGAGGGTAGTTCGTGTACAACCAAGTCTAGAGTTTAAATGTTTTAAAGACAATTTTGCTTTATAGTAATCCATGGTAAAGGTCACCTGTGTCTGAACTGATAGCACTGCTTTCACTTGTCTTCTACAGAAATAAAGCAACACATGTTATGGTCAAGCATTCTTGTACTCTCCATAGTCCCTAAATGCCAAGACATGTCACGAATGTCTTTTTTAAAGACATACAGCAATAACTGAATGCAACTATGAAATTATGTGGAATGACGTAACTAAATATATATAACAAAGGGGCATGATGAGCATTTGTTTTGAGAGCTGCTCAGTTTTTGTTTTCTTGTACTTTGGTAGCTCTATTTTCTATATATGATACTACGAGAGCAATACTGATGGCTCTCAGATAGCAAAAAAAGAAAAAAAAGTTGACCTTTCAACCAATACTGTGCCTACACTAACCCTTTGAATTTCCAGTCTATGTTTCTCAATATCAATGCTATACTAAATCTTTTTCACTAAAATTACCAATACCTTCCTGCATTTTCACTATACATTATTTACTTCATACAGCAGTATTGTTGTCTATTCCAATGTAAAGATGAGAGTTAGAATGCCTTGTTTTTATTCTTAAAACATCTGCTGGTATAAATTCTGATAGAAAAGGTCTGAAGACGGAAAAATTAAACATAATTAAGAAGCATCGTGTGTATATGAGAAGAAATTGTAATTAGGACAAAAAATAATGATTGAAAAATGAGTTCAAATGAGTTGAAAAATTTGCCTTATGACTTTTATATGACTTTCTCTCTTTATCATGTTCTCTGCTGCACATGGGAATATAACAAAATTCCAACAAATGTGCACCAGAATCTATCCAGTTTTCTTTGCGATTGAGAGTATGCTACACTGACATGTGTATTTAAGATGTGACTTTTTAAAGAAGTGTATCAAAGGAAAGTGAAAATTCAGGGGTCTGTAGAAGGGAACAAGGGACTGTGGTTTCTAGGAGAATGATGATTTTCATGAAACTATCTTTATACTGTTAAGTACTGAGTTTACTGTGATAAACATCTTTTAGAAACTAATCTTAGCATAAATCACTGCGTAACAAGAAAGATGCAATTGAGCAATAATAACAAAACCAAAATGAATCAATCTATCTCTGTTGTGTTGAAAAATTTCAAACTGTGAAATCTACCTATACATAAGTGACTATTTACCACACCAAAGTGTCTGGACATCATGTAAATATGTTCATATCATATATATATCACTGAAATATTTCTGTGAAAGAGAGGTGTATTACTATTTCATTCTTTTGTGAAACATAGAACTATCAAAACATTCACCCTAAATATTTTTTTCAGAAAATTTATCAAAAAAAAAGTTATTTATTTTATAAATCTATAAAATCCATTAAGTATTTTGCAGAAAATAAAATATCATTAATACTGGAGGAATCAAAACAACCCAATGCATAGGGCTAGCTCAGAGTGTAATTTTTTTTATTACTTGAGGATCCTAAGCTAGATGCCAACATGTTTCATACCAAGTAAGTACTGAGTTTAAAAACTGTATTTGAAGATAGGCTACTTCTTCCTGAGCAGTACAAAACTGAATAGGGAAACACCACAGCCATAATAGTTATAAGTACAGATATTACAGTGAGGACTCCAGTGCAACAAAATAAGTTTGCTGCTAACCTAAAGTCAGCAGAAGATATAATCATACATCTTCACCAATTCCTCCAGAATAAAACATCATTTAAAGCATAGAGATTTTTCTGTAAGTGGATGAAGCTGCAGAGGACTTTCTAAAGCAAGCAGAAGCACTTTCTCTCCCTACTCCCCACTCCTAAAAAAAAAAAAAATAGGTTGATATGTAACAAAAGAAGAAGTCAAAAAAGGAAAACCATCTTGAACTGGGAACAGTCTGAATGTA
This sequence comes from Crypturellus undulatus, assembly GCA_013389825.1. Lineage (NCBI taxonomy): Eukaryota > Metazoa > Chordata > Aves > Tinamiformes > Tinamidae > Crypturellus > Crypturellus undulatus. The sequence continues at coordinate 96,487 of VWPW01016598.1, forward strand.
GGTTTGCTAATTAAGAGAGCAAAGAAGATGCAAATATTACTAAATCATAACCGGTTCCAGACTAGCTGAATGAAACTCTTGGTTAAATAGAGTTTCGTCATGTCTCTGGCATTGTACTATTTTTTTTTTTTTTTTTAACTGAGCTTCCCAATTTCCTCAATCTTAAGTACAGTGATATACTGCCAGTTGACTGACTGACCCAAAACTGGTAGATAAAAAAGGGCCAGCTGAATAGCTCATTCATTGGCATTAAAGGTGAGTGCATAGTCCAGGGTCTTTATATCTAGGAGTCATCACTCCGATCTGTAAGCCATCATCCTGTCCTGTACTGAGGCAGTCCTGAGTGTCCGCAACCCAAAAGCAGAAGGAGGAAGTCCAAGTCCAGACTGGAGAGAAAATACTATGCCTCCAGAACAGGACTGGAGCAAAAAACACATACAGGCTAGTGACCTATCAGGAAGACCTACCATCAAAATCAAGTGATCTGCAAAGAAAGATGGTATGGGGCGTGGTGGGATGGCCACTCATTTTTATTTGTGAAAGTTTTGAAATTTGGTTGAAGTGTCAAACAAGTCCTACAGTTGCAATGCTCGGTAACCTTTTCAAGTCACAAGAGTTCTTCATTCAGAATTGAAAAAATGTTTGCATTTCCACTCCTCCTCTCATTCCAAGTTGAAGAAAGAGGATTTCATTGGCAGATCTAGATTCCAATAAGAAAAGAAGTGAAAAAGTAGACAAAGTGGTAGTGATCAAAGAAGATGCTGAATATATTTTTTTCTCTTAATGAGACTAGTCATTTTACAGTACCTCTATTTGTGAGTGCTGTACTTCAGACATATTAACAGAATGATACTTTATAAAAGCCATGTTGACATTTCAGCCTTAAAATTAAACCTCTGATTAAGAATCAACAGGTACATATAGAAAATAAAAATATTTCAATTCACTAGTTACTTTTGAAAACTTTGGTAAAAGCTTTCATTTTTACCTCATTTTTTCACCTCATTTTTAGTCATCTAATCTGAGTCAGACGTGTCATGAACAAGCTTGCTTTTGGTTCTCTTTGTAGCAAATGGAAAATAGAGAGGTGTCTCTAAAAGTTGTTTCAGAGTATCCAGATTCAATTAGAGAGAGTTTCAAGTTTATTATCAATACTACTGCCAAGATAATAACATCAACTCTCTTTTCTGAACAGTAGCCAATTTTTGATGGATGCATTGTAAGAGTTAGGATTTTGAAGAATTCTGAATGGACAAATATGAATTTATAAATTAGCTATAAGAAACACTTTTCACTGTCCTATTCTTCCTTTTAAGAAAGAATAGGACAGTGAAAAGTGTTTCTTATAGCTAATTTAATTTAATTAATATGTCTTACAGTTCTTCTGTTCTACTCTTAGACATAAAGATAAAGCAAAATAAATATGTTATCATTATAGTTTGTGGAATAAGAAATCAAATTCACCTTAGAGCACACTTCATAATTGACACCTGTGCCTTTGGAATAATCAATTTATTTTCCCCAAAGCAGAAAACATGAGGTAAAATCTTTAAATTATAGGGTCTGTATTTTGTGGATATCTACTTTATTTTCCTTTCTTCAGGAAGAGACTGGCTGCTCATGTCACCATTTCTGCATTTCCACTGCTTCTATACCACCACCAGACCTGAATGTCCTTCTTCTGTGTCTGTGTCAAGTCTGTGACTTGAATTCCTCAGCTTTTCTACTCATCAGTAAGTGAAAGAAATCCTGGTTTCTGGTTCTGAAATTACCAATGGAAAGCAGTTGTCACTATGAGCCATATGTTTTTCTTTCTTTCTAGATACCCTAAAGTACTTCCTCAGCTGTCTTTTTCTCAGTGAGAGAGAAAGAGAGATCTCAGTTGGAGTTAGTATAAAATTATGCCTATATACCTAAAGGAGAACTGGCCCCTCTGCTGTTCTTGTGGCATTGAACTTGTGACCAGCGCCTCTTCAGAGGGAGCCTAAAAGAAGTCATAAATTATTTTCCTTCCCAGACAAAACAGAAACTTCCTCACATTAAGGCCATTTTGTTTGTAATTTAATCTCCTTAAATTGATCTCCTTTAAATTAGTTACAGTGAGTGGAATGCCTTTGATACTGCATTTTAGCTCTTTTCAGATATTGGAGAGAATATTTTCCTGTGTGACAATATGTTTTTGGTACAACTATGAGCCAAATTGCATTATCTCAATACAAAACAGCATAGGAAGGCTTTTTTTTTTCCCTCCCTTGCCTTTCTTCTATTCTTGATTGTGTGCTCTGTTGATGTCATGTAGTTCTGAATATCACATGTTATATTGCCTAGCCTGGCAGTTACTAATGCATTGGGATTACAAACTGCTTACATATAAGTTAACTTTTGAATCAATTTCATAGCAATGTTCCCAGTGCAAGATGACTACATTAGTCATTTCCTCTGCTCTGTTGTCTTTCAAAGAATGTCAATTAAGTAGTTTAGGGAATGGGAATTTATGAATGTACGTTCACTACATTAAATCTCAGAATAGAAATGTGATCAAGTGAATGTTAGTCAATAGATAAACAACAGACAGAACTAATAATTCCAGATCTAAGAAACATTGTTAGAAAGCATGGTTTGGATCCACATTTCCTTTGGAAGTCTTTGGATTAAAATATAAAGATATAAGTTAAAAATACAGATAATAAGAGAAAATATAAAATATATTTTTAAAAGACATTCAAGAATGACATACTTGTAAAATCAAATGTAGTGCATATTGTATTACAAGAACATTCAGAGTATTGGTCGAAACATTGTTTCCATCATAATTTTTCCTCAACCAAGGTATAGATAACAATTTAACAACAATCATTAGTAACATAAGCACTATTAGCTTCTATGCATTCCATGATGGCAAACCTTTAAATATATTGAGGTTACATAAGAAGGCTTGTGATCACATATTTTTCACTGTTCATGGTACACACCGTAGGTGTCCACACATTAGCACAAACTAACCCTGGAAACACTACTTGTCCGAGCATGTTGAAAAGTTCTTGGGAAGGAGTCTAGCAATGACTGCATAGACGTAGTACTGCACGATACAGAAGTATAAATTTGGTTTGAGCGCAATCTGGGTTTATCAGTTCAGGCTGGTATTAATTTAAACTTTTTTTTCCAAAGTTTGGGGCAGATTTCTTCTTCAAAGATTGTCCAATAATGTGAAAAGGAAAAATACTGGAATAACAACAAAATGAAAATAAGACTTTACAATAACTATTTACCATTCTGAATTGTGCCAAATTAATAGATTTCATATTCAAATATGCAAATGATGACACTAATTTCGTACATTATTTGGAAAGACTCTTCAGCAGGATAACTTGTAAGTAGTGTAATAGAAATGTGCTTGGAGATAAATAATGTATAAAATGCTGAGTTTTTTGATCATGGGGTCTTGCTTCTGGAGAAGAGGTATTTAAGGATGTAGTCCACAAAACAAAACACTTTATAAAAAATAAGAAAATAAAAAAAAAGCAGGAACATCTTTTTCTAAGATCAATAGGATATATTATAGAAAATTTAATTGGAAAAGACCAAATAGTGACTCTTTCCTAGCTCAAGTGACCTGAATTTCTCAAGACATATACTCCACACAGAATGAGACCTGTAGAGAAATAAGCATAACAATGGCATTTAAAACCAACATTCTTTCTGCATATAGATGCAAAATTCAGTTGGTTAACCAAGCGGATGATCAAACATCCATACAACCTGACATTTGAAAGTCAGGTTCTGTGGAGTATTTATCTGTATGAGAAGTAAATCGTGTATTTATCTGAAAGGCCTAGGCATAAGGGATTGTAAATCAATTTTTTTCAACCCTCAAATCTTCAAAGTTTTGTATTCTTTTTAAAATAAGTGTTCAAGATATGTGTACATATTTGTGTATGTGTATGAGCTTTATACTTCAAAAGTCCAGAGCATGATCTAAGGAAGAAAAACAGTTCGTTGCTTGGTATAAATGATTTATGTGGGAGCATTACTTTATATATTTTTGTCATAATAACAATAAAAGTGTTAGGCTTACATAACAGGTCTTCTGGGTCAGCAAAGAAGTGAAAAGGATCTAAAAGTTTATCAGGACAGAACATACTCATAGCGGAGTATAGGTGATTCAACTTGATACAAACAGTCAGAAAATCTGACAACAGCTGACATCATCATCTCTGTAATGAAGATAAGAAGCAGTTGGGAATATGTTTTTTTTTCTTTGTGGTGGCTTGCAAAAATGTCCCATAGAACCAGACATCTTATAAAAATGTAGATGTGCACTTGGTATATCCAATTATTCACTGGTTATCCTTTTCTATATGCCATAAGAAGCCCAAAATTTTGCTTTACTCTAAAACCACCCTATATAGTGTGTAAAAAAGAAGCAATTTAGGTGTTATATAGAATATATTTCAGCATATTATACCCTCATGACTTCAGACTGTATACTCACATGGTATAACAACATTTAACATTGTCCAATGTTTTCCTTTTTTTTAAAACTATTTAGATGAAAAATTTTCACCTTACTTGTCTGTCTTAATCTGCTGATGGTCGTTTCAAATATACTGTTTCATCCATTTCCAAAAAACAAGTTAGGATGAACATGTTTTTCCTCACATTGAAATGTTCTAGCACTTATTCCATTGAGAAAAGCTGCTGTCATTTACTATGTGGAAGAACTCATGTACCAATTAATTTGGTGGGCAGGAAATGCCGCTTTGATGTGATGGATAAGCCACTTGAGATGTTAAGCAAATTTAACTGATACGTACATATATCCAAAAGTCATTTTCTTTGAACAGAGACAAAACTCACTCAAGACTGTATCTACTGAGCCTTCATGTAGACCATCCATACATAGTAGCAGGAGAATAACTAACATGCCATTAGATTTTGACTGTGTCATGGAAGTCTTCCTATTTCCTGCAAGAGCTATTCCCACAACTGAAAGGCTGCTGCAGTATTACCCTCTGAGATGAGAGGAGAAAGCCTGAATATTTTATATTCTCTGTTTTACATCCTGATCTATTATTATGCAGTATTTACCTCCACTCAAGTTAGAAAAAAAAGCCATCTCTTATTGTTATTTTATTATTAATTTTTATTTTGCCGTACAAACACAAAATCCATACTTCCTGTCATTATCTCATTTTAATATGCTTGCACACAAATAAAAGGTGTTTGAAAGAGATTCAATTAAATTTCTCCATTCATTAAAGAAGCCAGTGCCATATCTTAATGGAAAAAAAGACACCATTAAGAAAGTCATAATGGTGTGAAAAGGAGATATAAGTTTAAAGATGTAATAACCCATTTTGTTTGAGCAAAGGTAGTGCTGACAATTTATACCTTCGGGTGATTTGTTATACGCATGTTCTACCAGATCTTGTTTCTGAATCCTGTTCCATAGACAGTTGACTGCTGCTCTTTCCTGCACTTCCTTTGACTCTTTGATATATACCAGCTAAACAGCCAAAATGATCAACATTTTCACATGATATAAAGTGGGCCGAATGCATCCCTTCACTGCTGTCATCTTAAGAAGAGAAATTTGGCTTAATTCTGTGAGAGTAAGCACTCACTAAGTCCTGAGCCACTTCTCCCTTAACCTCTCTATCATTTTACAACCCATTAGTGATTGACTTTTTTTGAGCTGGAGCTAGATTTTTTTTTTGTTCTTTCATTTGAAAAAAAAAAAAAAACAGAAAACAAAAAGAGAGACATGAAGATGCTTCTGAATAATACATTTCTTTGTGACTGATAAAAAAAATGACATAAAGAATATTGCAGCTGCAATTTGAACATTTTTTCTTCTAGTCATATTGCTATGCGTAACATGAGAGAGAAGGAGCGAATATTGTTTGTATAGTGTGCATTATTGATGGTTTCCTTCAATAGGATTCTGTCTGGATTTTTACTTTTTGAAGCCACTGCTGCACTTCCCTTTTGACAAGATCTATGTGACTGAGTTAAAAAGTTTAATTTGATTGAAAGTGAGTGCAATAACACTTTTAATTTGTCAACATCTTGACTGCTTATATTTAATTTCATCCCATTCATTCATATGGGTGTATTATCTGCATCAACATTTTATGACATCAAGATCCATTTATTTTCATTGCTCCAGCAGCTGCATCATAAATTATCATTAAAATCCACCTAGTGCAGAGGATAAAATCATCTTTTGGTAGTATTAATCTATATTTCATTAACAGACGTAATTTCAAGGAGAGAAGGAAATTGCATTTATTTTAACATGTATATCAAATCATTTCCTGTTGATTTTGGTATCTCAGTCAGGGTTTCTACTATGTTATTCACACCAATACAATAAAACAACAGTTAAATATATTCAAGCTTATTATCAAATCAATTTTGTTAATTTATGTAATTTATAGTACTTAAATTTATTTTAAATGTCTATTCAGGGATTGTTGATTTTCCAGCAAAAAATCCTATTATCAAGTCAGCATTATATCTGAGTGAACTTGAGACTTGCTAAGGGGAGATTATGTGGTTTGCAGACGTCTTTGGACTTTCAAATAGACCTTTCTAATGTACAAGTTATTCTGTGCCAACTAGTCAGCACTAAAATTTTTAGACGGCATCCTAAAAAATCTAATCTGTAGAATCTAAATTGGACAGTAATGCAGCTCATAAGCACTCATCTGAGAAAAGGAACCACAGAAACATTCTGAACAACAGCCAATTTCAGTAATTCAATGCAACATGGTATCATTTCCTTTGTGCAACCCTTGCAATTAACACCTACCACTGTCCTGAGGTTCTTTTCACTGATCTGAAGTTGAGAACTTCTTCAGGTTCTTATTGAAAAATAATATATAAAAAAGAAGACAGTCTTTCAAAAAAAAAATAGATTAGAAAGTGTTATCTCCTTACATTCTAATGACAAACTTAGAAAGACTTAGACAAACTGACAAGGATAAGAAACCTATCTTTAAGTAAAACATACTTCCTCACTCTTTTCCTAATTTAACTTAAACTACTTAAATATTAATTGAATCACAAATTGGATATCAGCTTTCTTTTATCCAGTTTCTTAATGTCTAGGACCATTTCTTAACTTCTCTCACTCAGTATATAAATCTATCATGCAAGGTGTGTGCAGCCCTCATCTAAGCAAGTCCTTACCCAGTATCTACAATAGCCATCCCAGTGAGCCCTCCTGATTTGCTGTAAGGCTGCTCAAGCAATAGAAAATAGGGTGTGAGGTAGGTTAAATGTCTAACCTATATCGACTCATTAAAGTACATGTTCTACGTATTATGTTTGAATTTCTTCTTCATCAGAATCTTCAGTTCCAATCTTTGATTCCTTGGAGATACAGGTGCATTATGATACTGGGGAAGAACTTCTTTCCTTTATAGGGTGACAGGGCACTGGCACAGGCTGCCCAGAGAGGCTGTGGAGTCTCCTCCTCTGGAGATCTTCCAAACCCACCTGGATGCCACCCTGTGCCACATGCGCTGGGTGTCCCTGCTGGAGCAGAGGGTTGGACTAGATGGTCTCTAGAGGTCCCTTCAAGCCTCAGCCAGTCTATGATTCTGTGTAAAGCATTACTGACAGAATGACTAAGCTAAATTCTCTTCAGGATATCTTCTCTTTCTTCAAAACACTTAAGGGAGATGAGACATTTAGCCTTCTATATTCTGGGTGAATACGCTATCTGCTCTCCACTAAAGAGAGGTTATATTTTCTGATTGTTGAGCCCTATTACTTGATAACTGCTCCACAGGTTGCAAAGAATGCAAAAAAAAAGTCCACTCTGTGTAGTATCTACAATGATGATCATCTACAACTTAACCTCAGTTAAGTAGAGAGCCCCATCAGGACTTAAATGACCAGTCTTATGGTTGGCCAAGTCACGGCTGGGTGTGCATCCATTTGTAGACTTCCAAAATTACCAAAATGTTTTCTGAATATCGGAGATTCCCAAATACTAGACTACACCATATGAATTCCTTATGTAATTCTAGCTCTGAAGGTTTTAAGGTGGATTCTACCCAATCAACATGCAAAATGAACATGTAAAACAAACAAATGTGCGAATTAGGCACTCCTGGTTTTCTCATTGCCTTTAGGGAAGCTTTTTTCGGTCTTGGAGTTATGAAGGCTGTAAAATGCATTACTGAATAGGATTTGTGAAATAAAATACATCTATATCAGCATTTAAACATATTATTTATTTTTTTCAGTATACTAGAACATCACTGGTCTTATAAACCATATGTGATATCCATGGTTCACTGCAGATAAAATGAAAAAGACATCTGAAGAAGACATTATTTTCAGTCAAATTTGTCCTTGTATCTTTCACCTTTCCATAAGAACATGTTTTCTGATGCTAAAATTGTATAAGAAATATGGGTCATTCTTTTTCTTTCATTTTCTTTTTTTTTTTTTTGTAATATTATTTCAATTTCCCAGACATTCCATTTATTCATACTATGTACTTCTATATATAACTTAGAAGTCTTTTGCTACATTTTTGTTCTCTCTTTTATTCCCTTCCTCATAACATATCACCTCACACATGCAACTTACAAAGACTGCAAAGTATATTTACTGAGTATTCTTCTATATGCTTCATCATTAGTAATTTCTGCAGATGATCACAAGCACCTGGAAGACACTAGTTTGATTCTGATCTTTTTGTTGTTTATCAAGTTTTTATCCACAGTCATATAGTAAAGATATTTTCATAGGAAGCAGGGGATATATTTTTTCCACTGTTAATTTCTGCACTACCAGCACAATCTTTTCAGATGACTTTTGGCACAGATAGGAAACAGTACTGACAAGATTTCTTCTAGCCTGGTGTGTGATTTTGCCATGCTAATGGGTTTATCTCATCTACTCACATTCTCACTGTGTCACATTATTGGGTGGTTGTCTACTTATTCCCTCTGTATCAGGATAAAGGGAACACTGTCCATCACCAGTGTAAATACGTCACAATTCTTAGGATGGTGCTCCTGGAAATCAAAAGAAAAATGGAAGATATTTTCTTCTTGGGCTATGGAATATAGAGATGCAACCAGTGTTTATTTTAGAACAATAGATGGTTTAGCTAGTATTTGCACATGTTCTTTTTCATAAAATATTTTCTCGTTATTGCTTTTTCTTGATGCAATGATGTAGCAAATCTGAGTCAGTTAATTCCTCACTGCTCAATGACAGTCCTTAAAAGAATAATTCTGAGATTGGATGGGATAGAGGCAAACTAAATGCTCTGTCGTTTCCAGATAAGGGTTTTCACAAGCACCGCTGCACTCCCCTGAGATGACATATAAAGCCAGACATCAAGGATCCTTGATTGTTAAAGTGAGAAGAGCAAACTGGCTTGATAAAGATAAGATTATTCTGTCTCAGATGTGGAACCTAAAATAGAAGAACAAAATTAAATAAAGCAGTATCTTACACAGAGGATTTTGAGGTAGATTTAAAGGCATACTATCACTATGCTCAATACTCTTATGAGGTTACTCACACAAACAATGTCAGTTCGAGTCAAAGAAAGCTTTATTACAACATAGAGGTTAATTTTTATGTTTAGCATACAGTAATTGCACTGATGTACTGCAATTAAAAAAAAATCAGTGGCCATCAAAAATGCCACATCACTCAAGTCTGAATATAGTCCTTTTATTGTTACATTCTCAACATATTTATATAAAGATGGTAGCAAGAAAACAGGTATTTTCATATCCATTATTTTCATAGAAGCTACGATTTTGCACACTACCATCTACCACGCTTCAGAAAACTGTAAAATATTTTGTTCTCATTGAACATACCTTGTGTTGAACTTCAAAGGATGCCATGGATGCACTACTGAGGACCAGAATTTTGTGAAAACTGAAATTTTCCTTTTCCATTTTATAGAAACATTTTTTTTTTTTTCAAAATTAAAGAGGAATTAATGTGGTTTTAGTACCTGCAACAAGGAATACAAAATTTGAAATATCCACACTAGTGTTTTCAGGTTTTCTATTTTCAATAACCTAAAATATGTATTTTAAAAAAATAATTTGGTTTTCGTAATTTAAGATCAGAAATGTGTGGCCAAAACTGTTTCTCTCCCATGAATTAACATTTACTCCACCACCAAGGAAATACTAGTATATAGAATTTACATTTTAGCTGAAAAATAATGATCCTGAACATTCTGGTGCTAATGTCTGCCAAGCAAGAAAGATTCTGTAACAACTATCTTTCTCTATTTTAACATGATGTTTAGTTAAAATTCACCTTATGATTCCTAGAAGATTCTAAAGACTAAGAATAGATGGTGTTGAGGGAATTATGATGGACTCAATGTTTGTGGATGATTTTGAAGATCTTTTCCAACTATAATGATTCTATGACTGATGTTATTAAAAAAAAAAAAAGAGAGAGAGAGAGAGATGGTACGGAAACTCAGTTCTTCTAAATCCTTAGACTTCTGTACATTTTGTGCTCCTAAACTGTGCTTTCCTCTGCCTATGCAGAAAGTAATGTGGATTATTGCTAGGAAAGAAGAAACAGTATCTTGATAATTCCCATTGCTTAATATCTGTAAGTTCTGTAAATCGTCACTGCTGTTCTGGATAATTCCCATTACTTAATATCCGTAAGTTCTGCGAACCACCACTGCCATTGTGTGACTGTATCCTGTGCTTCCCGAGTTCAACCTGTCAAGAAGCAAAAAGAGAAATGAGAATGCAAATTTGGCAGGAAGAGTGAAAGCCTATTCATTCCTACAAGATGAAATTTCACATCTGCCCTCTTGTCTCACAGAACACGACTCTGGTGCCTGGTCCTAATACACAGGGCTTCTTAGGCAGCTATGGTCAAGGCAAGTGCTGCCAGAGCTCGTAACAGATTATGACTCCTAAACACCCTCTCTAATTCCTCCATCAAAAGTTTATCTCTACCAACCACAGTGATACAGACTTCTCTCCCCATGGGTGCTTTAACCAGGCTTGTTAATTAGTCATCATTATCTGTCAAATTGTTAAACAAACAACAAGCACCCAACAGCAACAGAACTGAGCCAAGGAATTGCTGATGAACTACTGAGTTCAGTAACTTGTTATTTGAAATTTAAAACATGCTTTCAGTAGCTGGAGTCTTGTGGCACACTTTCTGTTCCCTGACTGCATAATCAGGTGATTAGCAGGGGAGAAGTCCTCACTACAGTGCTCTTTGTGGAGTGTTCAGCAACGCTAAAAGCCAGGAATTTTTTGCCTTTTGCCATAAATTCTCGGTTGCCAGCCCTTGGTGCTACCACCATATGGAAGAAATGAATGATTTGTTTTTAAAATCTTCCCAGAAAAGAAAGGAAATTTTCCCAACTGCCTCAGAAACACGTCAGAAAGCTGCTTTTTATTTATTGTATTTTATTTACTGTCTCAGAGAGAGAATGAAAATGTATCTTCCAAGTGGCAGACTGATGGCATACAATTTTGGTGATCTTCTGGACCTTTTGAAAATATATTTCCAAATTAAAAACTACACCCTCACATACCAGTGAGGATTTCATAGGCTCTACTAGTCAGTTGGATGCAGGAATAATGTTGAGCTTTAAGAAGTAAGGAGTGTGTTCTTCCTCAGACACCCCTCCACACTAGCACAAACCTATCACACTGTACAAGTATGACTTATGATTAACTCTTGTAAAATTTTTAGTGATATTTGTAAGAAGGATGGTGTGTCATAATAAGTACTATGGCAATTGAGTTTGAAAACCACTGAAAGCACTTTCTGTTCAGACAGAAAGTAAAAAAATCACACTGTTCAGTACATAACATAATGTTTCAGTTCTGGTGGGATGATTTGCTGGTGTGTTCTTCAAACTGTGAGTTTTCCTGATGAGGCCAGAGTCTTCCACAGGGGACACACAATCCAGACAAATATTTTGATGTTTGAGTAAATCAGTTTTGCTAAACCCAGTAAAATCAGAGACATGTGGGCCCTAATCTGAGAATCACTGCGGTGTGTGGGAACAATTCCAGGGACTGCAACAGGCTTAGCATCAGCTGTGTGATGAAATCTTGATTTGAAATATGTCTGAATTACTGACTCCTAAAATAGTGTTTCTAAAGGGCAAAGTGAGGGGAGAGAAATTAATAGCCTGTCTTGCTGAATGTTTAGAGACTGCACTAAAAAAATCTTCCCACATTGCCACTTTATAAAATTTCATAAAGAGAACAACTGCAATTATATTTTAGTGATATATTAGGTGGTAGACAAGCTCTATAGACTCCAGTCGGACTAAAGAAACAAAAAACCTTGGCAAAGCGTAGCTGCTTTTCTACATATATTTTGGGCACAATGTAGTTCGTGACATCTGGGATTTTCCTGTCAGTATCTTAGACCCTAACAGAAAAATATTGTTAATAATTGTGAAAAGAAATACCTTTTTTTTCTGTAGAGTGATATAGAACACACAATAGAGGAAAAAAAAAAAATTCAACCAATAATTTTATAACATCTACCCAGGTACATAATGACAAATAAGAAAGATACCGAGGCAATTATTTGCCAAGTGATTTTCTTGGTTGCTGAATATGAGCAAATTATAGGATTTAGTATAAGAAAAAATAAAAGCCCATGTGTATATACATATATATGTATATTTACTTATAACAAGGGTACTGACACGACTACAGAGAGAATAATATCTTGATATCATGCTTTGTGTATACTTGATTAGAATCAGCCATGTTTAGCTCATGTTGGAGAGTTTCCTACCCTATAAGCTGTCTCAACAATTTTGATGAGTTGTCAGAAGGCTTAAGCATTTGGTGCTGCCATCTTAACCGTCATATAATGAATAGTGTCAACAGTGATAAATGCATCATCTTCACACTGGCATATTTCAACATTAAATGAGAAGAGTGAAATGCTCCTAATGGATAATATCCTGTAATATGTAAAGTGCATGGAGCAAAACTCAGACACTGTTCCCTCAGTGGGACCATTAAAAAGGTGGCGAAAAACTTAGCAGTCTTAAAAATGAAATCAGATTAAATACTCATTTGTACACACTTGGCTGTGTGTGTTAAACTTGGCTGTACAGAGCCAAGCGTATGCCAAAATGAAGGGAAGATGTAGTTGTAGGTCAGGTTTAACAGATATGTCTGGTGGCTGTGTTTTTTCTGACTTAAAAAAAAAACCCTTAATATCTCTGGAAAAAAGGAAATCTTCCACAATATTAATGTTATTCCTAATGTTTGCTGTGAAATTTACAACATGAAATTTTCTCCATCCTTTTCCTGCAAAATCGTGTGACTACCAGGCAAAACTCCATGATGCATCATGGCCTTTCCTCTATTGCCTTCTAATCACTGCCCTGGCAGTTAATTTGTCCCAGTAGTGCCACAGACCATACAGTTACTTCTGTCTCCAAAAGAGGGAATATGGGACATTATGGTTGTTTCTCATGTCTTTCTTCACAATCTCCATCATACATGGTATTAGCTAATTTATATATGTCTTCAAATGAGGAGTGTTTTCAACCACTGTGTTGGTTTTCATGGATGCTAATAGAAGGAATCTAAGGCAATAATATAATGTTGTTTTCAACAGGTGATGCACTTCAACTACAGACAATAGAGCAAACCTTTTTATTTCTGTGTTACAGTTCTAATTGTAGAAGAACTCATGATAAGTGTGTTTTCTTGGATGAGTAAAGTGAAAGGAAGGACAAGGATCAAGCTTCTCCACCAAGAAATGAATGGAATATACTGTAAGAGGTAGCTCACCAATAAGCAGAGAAAACTGTAAATTTTTTCAGTAGGAAAAAAAAATCATTGTGCTAAGGACATACTGTGTTTGTAGTCCCTTTAAGTGGTTCTTGCCCAGAAGAATTAGAATGTGCCCCTGGGCAGAACATTAAAACAAAACCAATACAGCAGTTATGTTCATTTCAGCTCCCTGCAGAGAGGGTAAATATGTCTTGTTTCCCTCTCTGCACTGAAAGAAAGTCACCATTACTATCACTTCTTCACAGAAATAAGAATTCAATATACAAAATAAATGGAATAGAAGAACCAGTAGATGAAAAATATCTAACATCAACATGGACCATGGATTTAGTCTTTGAGTGTGTTAATGTAAGTGAAATAGCAACTTGGCAGGTTCAAGTTTTGATCTAAACCATAAAATATGTAATAACGTATGTGGTAAAGTATGTACAGATTTGTTATAGTGCACAGGAGGGAGGGGGAGCGTATCCTGTAGACAATGAGGCATTTTCTATCCTTCCAGTAGTTTTTCAGTATTGATTTTGAATACATTTTCTGCATATTCTAGGGGATGATTATGCTTGTGATGGTGGTAATGTAAGTACTAGTGCATGGCAGGTGAAGAAAGAATCACGTGAGTAAAATGTATGCAGTAGTGGAGAGGGAAAGGGAGGATGAGAGAGGGCAAGGTTAATATCAGCATTCCCTGTTAGCAGCTATACAAGACATGATGTCTTTTTAAAGGAAATCTTTCACACAATATTTCTCCAATGTCCCAGGCCTGCACATATTTTTCTGACACTTCTGCCAGTCAGAGAGAGTCCTGAATGACTGTGCCATCAAAAGATGGCCATTGTCATCTGAAAAACAGCCAGGAGAAGGAAAGGATGCCAAACATTAATGTATCTCTACTCACTCAATTAAAATATGTTCCAAAAAAAAAAAAGATTTTGAAGCATCAGTGTATATGTGCCAAGGATTTTTGCCAGCTCACATCAGCTTTGTCTCTGTAATGTTTACTACAGGGAAAGAAAACACAATTGACCATGAATGGTGTCTTGTGGGACTTCATTCCACAGCTGTTCTTTAAGGATTTAGATAAAATATGTCCCTCAACTACTACTAGTTTTCAAAGATGCATGTGACTGTGGCTCAGAATATCATAATACCTCTTTGCTACTATCTTCGATTGCACATTGGCATTCTACAAAACACAAAAATTGAAAAATGGGCAGCACGAGAACCAATTTTTCAAAGAAGCAATGTTTCTCATCTCTGTTACCCTGTGATTAAACTTTTTTGTGTTATTTTCATTTGAGATGTGTGTACAATTATTGTTCCTGTTATACAGGCTGTTAGTAATTTACTTTGCTAAATAAGCTGCTTTTCTCGAGTCTGAAAAATAATTTTAATATACAATATAGTGTAGAAGCTGTTTCATGTGGCAAGCATTTTGTGAATCTGGAAGGAACAGAAGTATGGTTCAAAAGCAAAACAGTACCTTTGAGAACAACCATTTTAAAAGGAAAAACAAACCAGATTTCCCATGTGTTGCCTAGTCTAGATGCTCAGTTACCAAAACAAAGGGGCATACTGAGTGTAGTGTGTGTGTGTGTGTGCGTGTGTGCACACTGGTGTGGGAAATTCTGATTAAAGTGGAAAAGAGAGAGTGAGGAGGAGGAGGTCACACCAAGCAGCAGTGCAGCTGCAGGACCTCCTCCTCCTCCTATCTGCTCAGCACAGACCTTTCCTCTTTTCAAGTATTCAACATAACTACACAAAGCCCTTTGTCATATCTAGATATGACAAAGCAGAAATGGGGCAAATTAAAATGTCCTGATTTTTACTGTCAGGTTGCCATGGACTCTGCTATCAGCCTGGAGAGAAAAAGGAGAGAAGTTGCATCCTTTAGCTCAGTAAGGGACACCACAACATCAGGATACTGATATCTCAAAGACTGAGGGTGGTGCTGGGGGTGAATCATACAATTTTCTGACTTTTTGAAAAGGTTTCCCACATACCAGAATGTGACATGAAGAGAAGTCTGATATCAATTTTTAAAGGGAAAAAAAAGCAATATTTTATGGTGCCAACCACAATACTCGGGATTCAAATAGTATTAGGCATTTTACGAGAATCGCCAGAGGCTATTATCTGAGAGTAAGTGCCAATATACTTAATTTTGTCACAATTGAGATGTTTCTGTATACACACAGAGAATTTTCAGACCTCCAGATAACTGGGACAAAATGTATAGGAGATGTCATTTCTAAGTATCCTCCTTATTAATTGTGTGCAGTAAACACATAGACCCTTAGATACACTTGTGCCAGACTCTTACTTAGGCACTGAATTCTTTATTGGTTCTTGTGTTTACCGACTCCACAGATTTATTTCTTTTTCTGTGAAATGATGGAAATTGTTCTTTTTGAGCATCTATTTCTTTTGAACTTCCAGATCGAGGAGCTACTGACTCTAGATCTTTCTCAAAGGGTTTTGTTTCCTTTTCAGGAAGAAAAGGTAGACTTTGGTTTTGTAAAAGAGAAGTACATCTTTCTTGCTGAAGATATCATTGTGATATTTTCCAGACAGACTAAAATTAACAAGAAAAACAATTTGTTATCTGCAAGCAAAAATACCATTTGAGGAAAGGAAGAAACAAGCTTCTAACAGGCAGAACATAAATAGATCCAGTGCTTTCAGCTTTTCAACAATAACCTGTTTCTTCCCTGAAAAGCAACCCGTCAGTATGAAAAGCAAGCACTATCAGGGGTTTCTGCCACCCATGGGGGAAATTATGGGCCTTGTGATAAGACAGCAGTTTAAGCCACTAATCCAGACAGTGAAAGTAATTCTGAAAATGAGGGTACTTCATACTAGACACAGTGACTACATGAAGTGCTTGCTTTAGAGAAAACTAATATTGCTATTAGTATCAGCATGCATACAGTTTCTAAATCCACTCAATCAGCTACAAGAAATGTAGTAAAACTATCCACAGATTTCTAAATGCTCTAAACTGCCAGTCAGAAGGGAAGGAAACTATATCAGCTCTTTATGGACAAATGAGAATGGAGATATCAAGATAATTTTCTCGTGAATAATAGAATAAAAATATTACTTCCCTCCTGGGCTTGTAAGCATCTTACTATCAATTGACAAATCAATGACGTTTATCTTCTTATTACAAAAAGTGATTTTTTTTTTTATAAATTATTGGGGTGTTCATGGGTTAAAAGAAAATACTGAGTATCAAATCAAACTTCAGCCACCTTTGGAACATAGGATAGAAATCATTGTTAATTAATTGAACAGAAAGATAAAATGTAATTGTAAGTTTATGTATGTCTATTCTTAATGAAAATCATAGTGATATAATCTAATACAAAATGTCTTGTAATAAATGTAAAGGATTACCTAAAGTACATCTAAACAAAGTAAAAGAGAACTCTTTCTTTTTGTTTTCCTCTATAAAATGCCCTTTTCCTACAGGAATATTTGGAATAGATATTGATCCTTCAGTCAGATTTGTCACAATGATCATTTGCCGATAGACTTTTCTGATATGTTTGTGTGCACTGAAAAACAAATAAACAAACTAAAGTATCTATTCCTTTCTCTGAGTGAGAGATTTGTCTTCAATAGCCTTCACATTCTCTAGTTAGGAACCTTTGATAAATATGCTTACAATACTATGGGGGAAAAACTCAATAGTATATATCATTTTCTTAAAAAGAAATAATTTGAAGAATATTCTTGTGCACTGTTTTTGTTTGCTTTTGTGGTGGGGGAGGGTTGCACTTTTAAGAACTGGGTTAGCCAAGAAATAAGAGCTAATAGATATTAATATATTAACATACGACAGAAAACAAATCAAAACAAATCAGATGGTATGGTATGGGGTGGGATGGGTATGGTGTGGTAATTGATATGATGGATGGTGTAGCAATGGGTGCAGTAATGGATATGATAAGGTAGGATGGTCAAAATGAGTAGGATAGGGCAGAGGGCAGGGCAGAATAGAAGGCCAGGTAGGGTAAAGCAGAATATAGAGTAGGCTGTAGTATAAGGTGGAGGGTAGGGTTGATAGAGGCGATCCAAGGCAACAGGGAAGGGAAGGGCAGAATAGAGGGAAGAGTGGAGTGTAGGGGGTAGGACAGAATGAAGAGAGGGTGGAGTTAATTGGTATGTTAGAGTAGATATGAAAGTGGAGATTAAGGTAGTTTAAGGGAGGGTTAGGTTAGGTTTAGGTATGATGGGGTTAAGCGGTTAGAGTAGGTACAGTAGAGTAGAGTAGGCTTAGGATGGGTAGGGTAGGGTAGGTTTAGGATTAGGTTTAGGGTTACGGAAGATAGGGTAGGGTTAGAGTAGAGTTAGGGTAGGCTAGTGTTAAGGTAGGGTATCGAAGCTACCAAAAGTCCTTTGAAAGAGTGGAAGTCACCATCTATGGTGATGGTTACAGCCCTGTGACCTACATACAAAGAGACTTTTCCTTTTGCTCCTTTCCTTCTTTTGGTGACACATTTTGTTCATACATCTGCCCAGAATTATATGGAGGATATTGTGTGGATGTTAACAGCTCCTAGATATTAACATGGTTGTTGTTATTGTTAGTGTTCTTGGTAGTAGTGGATGATGACAATTGCCCGAATGTATATATATTTTTGTAAATTTCTTAGAGTGAAACTATTATTTCTGTGACTTACTCCTTTCATCTGTGATTGATAGGCAGAATTATCTGTCATGGTGCAAAATCACTTTTTGCCTTTGCAGAAGCAATTGTATTTAAAATTACCAGGCTGCAGACACAGCTGGTATAGAAAAGATGGAGCTACACTGGTCTTGGTGATGTGCCCAAATCAGAGAAAAGGTCTCTGCTGATTTGAAGTCAAAATTCTTCACTCTGGCCATGATACAACAAAGGAAGTTAGAAGATAACCCTCCTTTCAGCAGGGATTTCAAATAGAATCATAGACTCATAGAATCATTATGATCAGAAAAGACCTTCAAGGTCATCGAGTCCATGTATAAACCCTTTAACATCATGCCTACTAAATCATATCTGTAAGCGCCTCATCTACATGTTTCATGAACAATGCCAGGGATGGCGACTCCACGCTTCCCTGGGCAGCTTGTTCCAATGTTTGACCACCCCTTTCACATAGATACTTTTCCTAATACCTAACATGGACCTTCTCTGGCACAACTTAAGGTCGTTTCCTCTTGCCCTGTGGGTAGTTCTGGTGGAGAGAGGGGTATTCTGGTGGAGAGATCAACCTTCGCCTCACTGCAACCTCTCTTCAGGTAGCTGTAGAGAGTAATAAGGTCTCCCCTGAGATTCCTCTTCTCCAGACTAAATAATCCTAGCTCCCTTATGAGCCACTCCTCATAAGGTTTGTGCTCCAGCCTCTTCACCAGCTTTGTTGCCCTTCTTTGGACATGCACCCCAATGTTTTTCTTGTAGTGAGGGTCCCAAAACTGAACACAGTATTTGAGGTGCATCCTCATCTGTGCTGAGTACAGGGGAACAATCGCTTCCCTGGTCCCACTGGTGACCCTGTTCCTGAATCAAGCAAGGAGGCTGTAGACATTCTTGGCCATCTGGGTGCAAGGCTGGCTCATGTTCAGCCAGCTGTCAACCAAAACCCCCAGATCTTTTTCTGCCATGCAGCTCTCTCCAGTCACTCTACCCCAAACTGTGGGGCCCAACCACTGCATGTGGTTGTTGTGACCCAAGTGCAAGACCCAGCACTTGGCCCTGCTGAACCTCACAAGGTGGCCTCAGCCCATGGATCCAGCCTGTCCAGACCCCTCTGTAGAGCCTTTCTACCCTCAAGCAGATCTACTCTTACTCCCAGCTTGATGTCTTCTGCAAATTTCTTGAGAGTGCCCTCAATTTCCTCATGCAGATTTTTGATACAGATGTTAAAGAAGACTGTCTCTAATACTGACCCCTGGGGAGTACGTCTCAAGAAATCCTTTCCAACCAAAATTTTTCTATGATTCTTTGCCAGATTTGCAAGGAAACATTACAGTAGATGTTATTACTGATCAACCCTGGCCCCTGTGTTCACTCTGCACATTACAAGGTGCAGTATAACTGCAACCCTAGAAATGAGTAAGTAATGATTACCATCACACTTAGCACTACTGTATACAATAGGCATTTGAGTGAAGTGTTATAAGACAAAGAACTACCATATTTGCATATAACAGCTGCTTCTGTCCATTCCTGAAGCAAGTGCATGAAATGGAACATGAGAGGATGAAGGTTTCAGTATATGACATTGCTTTTCACTGCATCTCATGATGTCTCAGTCTTTGCAGAACTTTGTGATCTTACACACCTTTTCAGCACAATGCAGCAGATCAACAAAACAAGTCTTTAAGGGATACAGAGTTCCCTTATAGCAAAAATAGTGTTCGATGGAATCTCTGACAAGGGCAGTAGCTTGAGAGAATGCAATCTTCTTTTTTCTGGACGAGTCACAATTAACTGCTTTACAACTGTGACTAAGCAGCAGGATATGCCCTCCAGCCAAGCACGTGCCCTCATCTCCGCACTGTCCTGGTAAACTAGTCATCCTAGTGGTTCTAACCAAACATTTCATTAATAACTTACTACATGAATAGATCCTATCTTCAGTGTATATTTTGAAATCCCACAAAGCTTTGATTACTGATAGAAGTGCGTACTGGGATCAAAATACGGTTTATTTAGGCCCAGAAGAGTAAACAGTCTTCCTAGGTGCTTTTAAGAAATACATTTTTATTCTGCTAAATCTTCCTCCCTCCCAGCTAAATGAAATATAATAGCAGTGCATAGCTGGTAAAAATCCAGGAACATTGACAAATGTAATCATAGATATGTTGAAAGTATCCCAGGACCGAATGAAGTGGGATGTTTTCACAAAAGAATTTATGTCTAAGCACCTTAAAGTTAAGAAAATACAATTAGATGTTAAAAATTCTGATGCTTTTCTAATGGCAATAATTCAAAGTAACATCAAAAATCACTTTTTATATAATAGCTGTATTCCTTTCTAAAAACAAACAAACCAAACCCTGTATTTTCTATGGTTTTTTAAAAGTGACAAAAAACAAATATGTAAATAAACAAATATGTAAACAAATATTAAGGGATTTTGCCTGGAAGTTCTGCTGTTTTAGTCATAAAATTAGAGTATAAGATACAGTAAAAAGCACTCCTTTTTTTTTCTGCAAAGGATTTCAAAAGCCTTTGGTAGTGATTGCTGTATGGATAATAGAGTTTGTTTCAAAAGGTATTTTAAAATATATTTGTGTAATTAAAGACATTTTTCTATAACCTTCTATAACCTTCTCTTTTTTCAAATAAGTTTCAGACTGAAAAGTTTCTACTAATATACTAAGACAGATGATGACTTTTTTTTTACCAAACATTTTAAAGTGTTTTGTTCTATTTCAGGGCCTTTTAAAATTTTAGAATTCAATTAAACTTATTTAAAAGGCACATAAGAGCATTTATCTGAAACCTTTGCTAAGATCAAGACTTGCTAAGAACCTTTAGCAAAGATCAGAAATCTTTTTGCTAACATTAAAAATATAAACTCAAGCCTACTGACTAGCTGGGAGATTGATATTCTTATTTTGAGAAGATTATCAAAAGCATAAATACTGGATCATCTGATTTTTCCCAAACAAATTTGTCACAAAAGGCACATCTTTCTCATAAGTAATGTTTTTGGCATTTTAGTGCATATTACTTTGACCATGAGTTAATCTTGTCTGACTGAAGGATTTTCAGCTCTTGTAAAATTAATTTTAGGTCATCTTTACGTTCATTTATTTTAGTTCTGTTAAAAATTGCTTCTAATTTTGTAGCATCATAATCAGATGAGTTAGTATTGTGGATAGTATTGTGACTATGAGTTTCAAGAGACTACTTTTACTGTTATTATTTTTGGTAAATTCCAATAGGAAATATCCCTTCATATTGGGAAAAAAATTCATTTGGAATTATTGATTTTTATTTGAATTTTAGCATTAACAACAATTCTTAAAAAAAAATACTCAGTGATGGAGAATGTTTCTGAAAACTGATAAGTTCAAAGGGTAGGAGGATGCACTACTGAAAGGATACAAAGAAATAAAAGTAATATATTTCATTAAACAGCTGAACTTACTGTACTGATTTGGAAAGATATATTAATTCATTCAATAATTTTAAACTACAGAGGTCTGAACAATGTTATTTCCCTCCCCACCAAAATATTGAAAAATTAACTCTGTGAAAGGCTGATAAAATTTCCTTTTTCATTTTCATCTAATTTATTTTCTTCTACATATCAGAGATAGTAGAAGGAGTAGGTGCACAGGAAGGACAAAGTAAACATACTCTTTCAAAGAATAAATATAATTTAAAAATTGACAGAGATATTGTTATGAAAAATATAAAGGGAAAAAGTGGCTTAAGGAGACATTAAAATGAAACAAACAAAAGAACGTGAAATGATGGTTATTCTGGGAAAAAAAGGGTCCATAAAAGTAATGAAATTCTCATTATCTTCAGGTTTCCTTTATCAAACATTTTCCAAGAGGACAATGAATTTTAGTCAAATATTTCATTTCAAAATAAATTTAAAATATATCAATATTTTATAGTGCATTTTAATGCAGTATAACCGCTCAGTTTTTAAAAATCTTACAAAATGTATTTTCTTATATTTTCCAGTCTTTCTCTCTTTCTCTCTCTCTTTTCTTTCTTTTTCTTTCTTTCTTTCTTTCTTTCTTTCTTTCTTTCTTTCTTTCTTTCTTTCTTTCTTTCTTTCTTTCTTTCTTTCTTTCTTTCTTTCTTTCTTTCTTTCTTTCTTTCTCTCTTTCTTTCTCTCTTTCTTTCTCTCTTTCTTTCTCTCTTTCTTTCTCTCTTTCTTTCTCTCTTTCTTTCTCTCTTTCTTTCTTTCTTTCTCTCTTTCTTTCTCCCTTTCTTTCTCTCTTTCTTTCTCTCTTTCTCTCTTTCTCTCTCTCTTTTCTTTCTTTCTTTCTTTCTCTCTCTCTTTCTCTCTTTCTTTCTCTCTTTCTCTCTTTCTTTCTTTCTTTCTTTCCTTCTTTCCTTCTTTCCTTCTTTCTTTCCTTCTTTCCTTCTTTCCTTCTTTCTTTCTTTCTTTCTTTCTTTCTTTCTGTAATAAGTAAACCATTTTTCTCAGGTCTGTTTTCCTTTCTTGCATTTCAATATGGAATCCTTAAGAATTTTTATCATTATTTTATTTTATCATTTTATCTATTTTTTTCTTTTATTTTTATGTATCTAAAGATATCTTAGACATCTTTAAGGATATTTATCATTAAAAAAAATCAAAATAACAAACCTGAAAAAATAATTTTGTTATTTTGTAACTTTTTTCCTAGGAGAAGAAACTATAGTCTTACATTTTCAGGAAGAGAAGGAGGAGGAAGAGGGGGAGGGGAAGGAGAAGGAATAGGAAGAGGAGAAGTGGGGAGGGGCAGCAGGAGGAGAAAAGAATAACTACATCTACATCATTGCACAGATAAATTAAAAAGGAAAGAAATTTTATTTTCTTAAAAGAATAATATTGAAGAGAAATTTCCTCTGTTTCTTTTTATAAATAGGGAAAAAGTTGATAAGATTATTAAAGTCCTGCTTACAAGTTGCTACAAGAGTTTATAGGAAGTATAAAAATATTTTGAACTTACTATCACAATTAGAAATACAGCAGTCATTGATAGGATACATCTAGTGTTCAGTTAAGGTATGGAATACAAATGACAAACATGAGGTGCCAAAACAATACCTACAACTTCTGTTGTAGTATTATTTCACAACAGAATTATTTTAGTAATATTCACATTTAGTACTCCTGGGTTCGACTGGTTACCAAGTCAAGCAACTATATGGTGGAATGCCTTAGAATTTATGCTCTTTTAATACCTGTTTAAATTATTCCTTTTTACCATAACATTTTTTTACAATAGTGTAATATGATCATTTTGACTCAATATTCCCAGACTTCTCTGTTGCCCTATTGAACTATTCCTTAGCCATCATTTGTAGCACTGATGATTCTAAATAAATAAATAAATAGATAAAAAGGGTTGTTCTTTATTGAAATAAATTCAAGTTTTAGACCATTTCTCTGGTTTATGTGGATACTTGAATAGCACAGTTCAGTTCCGCACAAAGTTATTGGTATGTGGGAATTAGTAAAGGAAGACTAGGGAACATGAGTCCTCTGCTAAACAGGGTGAATATCCTGGTTATGAAAGTTACAGAACAAGGAGACTTATTGAATGCTTTATTTGCTTCAGTCTTTGCTGCCTAGGTCAGTCCTCAAGAAAGGAGGGTTTGAGTCTGGTTTTCGTTTTCCCTTGGTTGAGAAGATTGGCTTAGATATCACTTACACAAACTTGACACCCACAAATGGGATGGACCCTGATGAGATGCATCCATGGGTGGTACAGGAGCTGGCAGATGTTGTTATTAGGGCACTCTCTACTGTCTCTGGAAGGTTATGCAGGGCAAGAGGTCATTCAAGAGTGAGACCATTCAGAGTGACCTGGATGGAGATAAGCAGAGATTTGGGCAGACAGGAATCTCACGTGTTTCAATAAAGAGGTCCTGCACTTGGGAACAGGTTAGAGGTTGACCTGCTGGAGAACAGTTCTGCAGAGAAGGAGCTGGGAGTCCTAATGGACAAGATGACCATGAGGACAAGAAGGTGCTCAGGACTAGTCAGCATGGATTCACAAAGGGGAAATCATGCTTGACTAACCTGATAGCCTTCTATGATGGGATGACCAGCTGGGTAGATGAGGTTGAGAGCGGTGAATGTCATCTATCTTGACTTCACCAAGGCTTTTGACACCGTCCCTCACAATATCCCCCCGGGACAAGTTCCGAAGGTGTGGGATGTATGAGTGGATGGTGAGGTGGATTGGGAATTGGCTAAATGGCAGTGCTCAGAGGGTGATAATCAGCGGTGAGGAGTCTAGTTGGAGGTCTGTGTTGAGCAGTGTCCCCCAGGGATCAGTCCTTGGTCCAGTCCTGTTCAATTTATTCATCAGCAACCTGGATGAAGGCACAGAGTGCTCCCTCAGCTGATGATACGAAGCTGGGAGGAGTAGGTGACACCCCAGAGGGCTGCGCTGCCATCCAGAGGGACCTGGACAGACTGGACAACTGGGTGTCAAGAAATCTCATGAAATTCAACAAGGCCAAGTGCAGGGTCCTGCACCTGGGGAGAAACAACCCCAGACACCAGTACAGACTGGGGACCGACCTGCTGGAGAGCAGCTCTGCTGAGAAGGACCTGGGCGTCATGGTGGACGACAGGCTGACCATGAGGCAGCAGTGTGCCCTCGTGGCCAAGAAGGCCAATGGGGTCCTGGGGTGCATTAAGAGGAGCGTCTCCAGCAGGTCGAGGGAGGGGATCCTGCCCCTCTACTCAGCCCTGGTAAGGCCACATCTGGAGTACTGTGTCCAGTTCTGGGCCCCCCAGTACAAGAGGGATGTGGAGAGTCCAGCGCAGGGCCACGAGGATGATCAGGGGTCTGGAACATCTGCCCTATGAGGAGAGGCTGAGGGAGCTGGGCTTGTTCAGCCTGGAGAAGGGAAGGCTGAGAGGGGACCTGATCTGTGTCTATAAGTGCCTCAAGGAGGTACTCCCAGTGAGGAGGATGGGGCTGACCTCTTTTCAGTAGTGGCCACCGACAGAACAAGAGGAAATGGCCACAGTCTGAAGCACCAAAAGTTCCAAGGGAACTTAAGGAAAAAAATTCTGACAGTGAGGGTGACAGAGCACTGGAACAGGCTGCCCAGAGAGGTTGTGGAGGATCTTCAAGACCCTCTTGGATGCAGCCCTGTGCCACGTACTCTAGGTGACCCTGCATGTGCAGGGGGGGTTGGACTAGATGACCTCCAGAGGTCCCTTCCAACCTTAGGCATTCTATGATTCTATGATTCTATGAGACAGAAATATACCTTGTGTCCAAGAAAGCCAGTGGTAACCTGGGCTGCATGAGAAAGAGTGTTGCCAGCAAATTAAGGGAGATGATCCTTCACATCTACTCAGCCTTAGTGAGGCCACACTGGAAGTCCTAAGTCCAGTTCTTGGCTCCTCAGTAATAGAGAGATACAGAGCTACTGAAGAGAGTCCAGCACAGGGCTACAATGATGTAACTGCAGCATCTTTCATATTAAGAGAGGGTGAGAAGACTGGTCCTGTTTAGCTAAAAGAAGAGAAGGCTGAGGGACAGGAATCTTAATAATGTATATAAGTGTCTTAGAGGATAGGATATCAAGAGGATAGGTCCACACTCTTTTCAGTGCTGGTCAGTGATGGGACAAGAGGCAACAGGCACATACTGAAACACAGGAAATTTCACCTGAATCTGAGGAAAAATCTACTTGCCTATGCATGTGTCGTGGAATGAGTGGTGGTGGGAGGTGAGTGACACAAAGCACTTCACTCATGGGAAAGAAATAAGAATAGGTTTTATGGATAATGACGGTGGTTTCAGAAGATTCTATAGCAAGGTCACTTATTATTTATTGCATGAAGGTTCAAGATACACATAGAATTACCAAGGAGGGTGTCACAAGGGTCACAAGGTTCAGAATGGACCCTCTTGCTTTGAAACTCCTTCTAAGAGGAGTCTAGGTGCAGCTGGATCCAATCCTAGTCCCAGACCTGGTCAACAGTTTATGTCTAAGGAATTTGTGTAAAGTTACAAATAAAATTTACAAATTCAAAAAAAGAAAGGTGTGCTATAGTCACTTACCATGAATCTGTAGTGAAAAGGATCTCTTAACCCCGAGAAATATCCTTGAGAGGCGTTCCTGCTCAAGGGGAAATCCTAGTGTGCAGCCCACTGCCATGCAAGGGGAGATCAGTGGGCTCTCTGGCTGTCCCCATATGGCATAAGATGATTGACTGGTAGTCATTCTTTCAATTCAGAAATGACTGTGGGCTGATGTACACACAATTAGCCTTATCTCCCCATCAGGATGGAACCATCAAGACTCTTATTAACGGTTAGGGTCTGGGTGCAGGAAGAAATCAAGGAGGCAACTCCCAGGATCAGATAACGCCGTAGTTAGCACCTGAACAGGGCTATGTGTGAGAAATCAGGTTGAGCTGGGTAAAGAGCATATCCATCACAGCATGTCCTTTGCACTAGATGATGTCCAGGTGTCCCTTCAAACCTTAATCATTCTGTGATTCTGCATGAAAATCTAGCAAGAACATTATGTCTTTGCATTAATTCTTGTATATAATCTCTTGGGGAACATATACCAGGATTCTTAGCATTACACAAGAAAGATGAGATACTTGATAGTGATTTCACTGTGCAGAACATGCAGTAGAACTTGTCTTTTCTTCAGGATCATATTAAAAAAAAAACAAAGAATAAACTTAGATGAAAATAAAAATTGATTAGAACTCTGTCCAAATAATATCAACTGTAAAAAAAGCTTGAGCAGTTTGAATTTATTCTGTGGAAAGTATAGAGTCAAAGGAGATATACCAATCTCTTAGCACATTCAAGACTACTTCCCCTTCCTCTTCTTCCTCTTCTTCCTCTTCTTCTTCTTCGGTATTTTACCTTGAAGAAAAATGGATTAGACCTTTTCTTATATTTTTCCTCACCCTAATTTTTTCTTTTTTTTTTTGTCTTTACTATTAAGTACTACAATCTCTATAAGGAATATGAAGTCTGGGAACAGATTTTATATATGCTTTCCCCTGCCAACAAGCAGGACTTGAAGCCTCATTACTTGAATCGAGAAGGAGGTCCTATAGTGAAAGTATATAGGTGTCATATAGTATATGACAGCTGTTCAGCAAGGGTCAGCCTAGAAGGGAACCTTTGTTTTGATCTATATACTACAAGTTACAATGAAAGGATAAAATTAAGCCTTTTTATTAGCTTCATGTCAAGTTATTCAACATGACATGACAAATGAAGATGCCCTCTCGAACAAGAGAATCTACTATCTTCATTTCTCTTTGAAAATAATATTTTAATGTTATAAGAACTGTGCGTAGTGTCTGAGACAGAAGACAATCAGCATTTGACACATTTTAGAGTTTAGAAAAAAAATCTCCAGGACTCATTTTTAAATAAATGCAAACTAATGAAATAAATATGAAATGTGAGCCATCCATTTACATAACTGATTATGATACTTATCTATATCCTGTAGCATGCTGACTTAATGTCTCAAGGGTATGAGTACAAATTGTTTCATGATGTTAATGCTTTCATTTTGTGTTCTTAAAGACCCTGATGTTGGAACCAGAGTTCAGTAGACTTAGAAAAGGATTAGACTTGATCAATACGTTAAGAACATGGGAAAGATTGGTTCAGTGATTAATTTCATGTTAGACTCATGGGTACAAAACAACTGAGTATATTTGTCTCCATAATCCCTTTTCCCAAATGTAATTACAAATGGAATTGATCAACTCATGTGTTTCTTCTGTGTTGCTAGGGTATATAATGACTTAGCAGACACCACCACTCTTCAGTTCTAGAGGGATTCAGATATTAAAATCTTGTTTTAAAAGAAAACAGCTCTTTCTTCCCCTAAGCTTCCTTCTACTAGGAAGGATCCTTTATCCTTCCTAGTATCTTGATATCTTCTAAGACACTAACACCTTTGTCTTCTTTTAAAAGATATTATTGATAGCATTAAAGTACTGAGTTCTATTTAAAGTATTAAATACTGATACACTGGATGGGTCAACTATAGTCTACACTTATCACTATCTTTGTTTAATATGCTAAATCTCCTGTCAGAAACACATATCATGGAAGACAAGCATCTTGCAAGAACATTGTTCAGGCTGTTGTTATCAACACTGTACGATCAAACTAATCCTTAAAGGAATGTGCAAAATATCATCTAACATACAGATTTTGAATATTATTCAATTATTCTCATCTCCTCTTCCTCTCCTCCCCCCTTCACCACAAAAAAATCCTAGAGACATGCATATTCCATCAGCTGCCTTCCAGATAGTAGTTCCGCAGAGGTGAATATTCATTGAAATGTATGCTTATTAAAATGTCAGCTTTATTAGTAGATTATCAATAGTAATCTGTTTTGTATCTTAGAGAAAGAAAAACAAACAAACAAAAGCAAATTGATGGTAAGTTCACTCACAAGATGCACTAGAGATATTAAAGAAGAAATTCAAAAGAACCCAACCTGCATCTGAAATTGACTGATAATACTAAAAGTAGACTCTGATTCTAAGAAAAAGAAATTGCCATCTAGAGATAATAATAATAATAATAATAATAATAAACTATTCTCCTCGGTGTTTTTCTTTCAGTAAAGTAGGCCTGGTGGCAGTGACATGGATATTTTCTACAATCACTGTAGGGGATAACTGATTACAAATGGCACACAGAGTGATGTACTTCTTTGTTATATTCACAAACCTGCTTAATCTTGATAGAGGACATGGTACCTTGTAATAATGAAGGAGTGAATAATTCAGAAAAGATCCTCCACAAGAGTAGAGAAGCTTTTTCCTGAGAGGGTGGATTTCGGTACACTGAAGGTAGTATTTTGCCACCATCTAAAAACCATCATTATCACTTGCCTTTCGGTAGCTAACAGTTTCAGGGAACAGATTATTAAGATCGTTCAGAATTTCTGTATAAGATACACATTTTGCATTGACTCTTTTTCATCACTTATATAGGAAGAAGAATTTTTATAAGGTACAGAATGAATCCTCTGGTGAACATTTGCAATCCCTCTTGGCATACTATTCCAATTTTTATGGTATATATTAAAAACTTTGTGTATCTAAATCTTGTCTGCCATGGTTCAAAGGAGGGACTGGACACCTGACAATAATCAGTCTCTTTTGCAAGCGCTTGTTATAATGTGAGCTTCTGCAGTTTGCCTGATTTCTATGAAACAGGGCCAGATTAGGTGTTGAGGATGAAAGTTATGAATATGATCTGAAGGGAAATGTCATTTTAAATATTATACTTAGTTGCCTTGTTTTTTGAGAGAAATGCAGGTAAGCATATTTCGGTCTCTTCGAGGTTTTCCCTTGGTTAACTTAAGTGTTCTGTTCAATGACCTATCCTTTGGTCCATGGAACCCCCCATGGACCATATTGGAGAAATCCAATTGGATCAAATTGGAGTAATTTCTAAGGCTTTCAAAAGTCAAAACATTAGGCAATTAAGTCTTCTGTTCTGCAAATGTTGCAGGTCTTTTGACCTAGCTCCTACCTATTTTGGTCACTATGTTTCTTTCTTCAGCTCCTTAAGGAAGCCATGCTTTGCTAGAACTGGAGAGGTAAAGACCTTGAATGACTTTGCAAAATGGATTAGACTGAGAAAGGCTGAAAGACTTGTAGATTTAAGCCTAAAGCACACTTTTTCCATATAGAATTCCCCATGGAAAAGTAGGTTTGGGTAAAAAAGCCCAATAGAGACATAATTTAATTCTTACAGATAAGGTAGGATTTAGAGTGTTTAGACTTAGTTTACTGATATAATTTTGAGAACTGACGCACTTGTACTATCTGGTATGGGCACTTGTTTCTATTGTACTCTGGCATGGGAATGACTGTATAGATTCCCCATTTCGTTACCATTTACCTCTGGTAAAACTGTAAGGTGCCTTTCTATCAAAACATTATTTGAGCAGCTACAATTTTCTAGTGATTAAATGGAACACAATAAGAATGGAATTAAAAAAAAAGTTAATGCGAGATCTGATTAACCAGATATCAATCTATAATATTCTACATTCTTTTAAATATAGCTTATCTTTTCCCTTAAAAAAAAGAAAATAAAAACATAAGAAAAAATAAATTAGCTCCAGTCACAGAGATATATTTGTTTCTGTTTTTTCCTCTTAACAATCTTGATATATTGCTTATGATTACTCTAGGATACAAATAGCATGAAAAACAGAACAGTTATTTTAAACTTCTGTTCTTCTTAGAAACATTTTCTAAACTGAAATAGCCAGTTTGTCTGCTAAGATGAATTGTTTACCAAGAAATATGTATTTATTACACACACTTGTATACTCTGTGTGAGTGTGTATGTGTGTATTTTTACATTTTCACTGGTGCCTTGAAGGAGAAAGAAATCTATTTTCAGCGTCTGAAGAAAATACAGCCTTTGATCTATTTAGGATGAAGGGTAAATTGTCTGGTTCTGGGTTTCTGCTGCATCAGCATGGCAGGCTTAGATTCAGAGCAAAGCTGTGTTATTGTTATTAGTACCAGGACAAGCTCAAAAGATATGAAGCTTAGGCTGGATTCACGCAAGCAATTCGAACTTCTACCAGACATCTGAATGATTTAACTCTTTGAGGCTTTTTTATCAACACTCTCTAACCTATCCGCTAGGATGAATTTTGATTAAACCTATATAAACCACACCTAGTCACAGGCCAAACAGACTTACCCATGGTATACTGGTCTGTTTTCCTCATTTCTCTTTGGAGACAATGACAGACAACACAGATCTGTTAAAATAAATTATTTTTAAAAAGATATTTGTCTCTTTGGAGGGATTAAGTCTGTGCTGGATGAGGGAAGGCCCCCGCAGAAGCAGCATGCAGCCATGTAATTAAAAATTATATCAAATAAAATATGCACGTCAGGGAGCCAAACTGTTTCACAGGAAGCATTAATTATGGATTATGGTAAATTTTGAATGCTTTAACACAACCTTCAAATTCTTTCAGCATTGTTTTTTTATTACTGCTAACAAGTGGACAGATGAAGGCAAGAAATAATATGTGAAGTGTCTTTATCAAAAAACAAAAATACCATTGTGAAATTCTTGGCAAGTTTGTAAAGCAGGGAAGGCTTTTCTTCCTATCATTGTGAAGAAGCCTGAATATGTACGCAAGCTTCCGTAAAACATGTAAAAATTTGTTTTACTTTTGTTGGGTGATATTCTAAATGATTGCTCTTCTAATTCACTTTGCCCTTCTTTGACATGCTTTCTACTGTCCTATTATATAAAAAGAGGATTTTAATATATTTCTATTCACCCAGCTTTAAAATACAGCAATGTCAACTGGTAATGTAAGTCCAAGAAATAATCAACACGATTTCTGTATACCTGGTAACTTTATGATCAAGGTTTGCAACAAAGCAGAGTAAAAATATTCAGGTGAAAGCACTTTTCAGCATCTAAAACAAATTGCTACATATATTTGTTAAGTTTTTGTCATCTTTAATTCTAATGGTCAGATGTTTTTCTCTGGCTCACAGTCACGCTCTGTTTTGACAAGCTGCCTATCAGGTTTTCATTCCAGGAATAATTACTTCAGCTAGGATTTCATTGTAGCTGAAGTAGGGCAGAGTTTCTGCTTTTTGTTCTTTTGTCCATGTGTGTGCATGGTCTCCTGCATGTGTGGACTTCCCGCCGCACAAAGTGACACTTCTCAGGAGAAATTTCTTTTCATTAGCAAGGTATGACCTTACAATAGGTGAACCAAACAAAAAGCAGAGCCGAAGAAAGGAAAAAAATATGCAGAACATCCTCATGCTGGAACACAGCTATGGCCATTTTATTTCTTTATTAAACTGCTTTCATTAAGCTGCTTACCATGCATCAGTGTGACTGCATTTTTGGAAGGCCTGTTTAAGTATCTGCATTTAAGTTCTGTTCACAAAGGCTGGAACCAGCAGTCTTGTTCCAAAGCAGGCAAAAATGCAGGCTGCTGGTAAAAGGGCTTTAGAATGATCGACACAGCCATCCAAAACCAATGCTGATTATTTGGGACCGAAACAAAGTCTTACCTATATGGGGTCTTAAATTCTCATGAAGCAGAGTGATTAAGTAGGATAATAAATTGTGATGTTGTTAGAAGTTTTCTTTTTCTGGCTTTTTTTTTTAAACTGGATTAGTTCTGCTTTGTTGTCAAAGATTCTTCTGGGTATTGTGAACTAACATTTTCTCTAGCAGTGCTGGCCATATTTTTGCTTTAAACTTAGCTATGCTTTTCTGAGTATGGGCTGTATACCGGACAATATAATGGACAGCATAAAGTCATTAAACTCAGAAATAGTTTCTCCAAAGATAGTTTTCACCCTGTATGTGCCCCTCTCTCAGTACTGCATTCAGTTTTGGATTACCGAGACTGAATTTGCTGGCTGGTCAGCACATGAACATTAATCCATCATGTCAGATCAAATTAAGTATCTGCACAGGAGCAGAAGATTTGATACGCTAGTAGTTCTAAATAGTGAATAGTGAAAAATCTCTTTTAGGAAAAAAAGAGAGATCATAATCAATGCCACCAGATCAACACTTCAGACATGAAGAAAGGACTGCAGGAATGATCTGCAGAGGGAAGAACTGTACAGAGCTGCTGTGTCAGCCACATCTAATGACCGGAATGCTTATGGCACAATCTGTCTTCACGTTCAATATTTTGGTGCATCAGCTGAGCAGAGTGATGCACCCCTGGAGACTCTGGGCAAATGCACTTTATCTTTACACGTGGCTGCTGAGTGGAGCTCCTTTGGGATAAAGCACCCTTTTCAGGAGCCAGTGCTCTCAGATCTGGAAGACCGTCAAACTGGGGTTTGAGGTGGTAGCTCCCATGCTGTGAAACTACTCTGAGAGCATGAGCCACTGTTCTTATGAACATTGGCCTTGTGCATCTCTGCTGGAAATAGCCACCAAAATAGGGAGACAGAGACTTGAGAAAAATCTGTTGGGAGAAAATCTTTTTTACTGTGAGGACGACAGAGCACTGGAACAGGTTGTTCAGAGAAGTTGTGGAGTCCCCATCTCCAAAAATACACAAAAACTGTCTGTCTGTCATGCTCCAGATGACCCTGCTTGAGCAGGAATTTGGGCTAAATGATCTTCAGAGGTGTCTTCCAACTACAATCCTTTTGTGAATCTCTGGTCCCCAGGCAGCAGCTGCACAGCCATTGCAGGGGTAGTCATATTTTCATCACTGAAGACACATTGACAAAACATCACAGTAGTCCTACTCAGCCTTATCCTGACAGGTAAGTCAACTAGTGAAAAGAGTGTAGAAGAGTTTATTTGGAAGGAGATACATTCAACACATTAATTATTAGCCGGTAATAGAGATAATTTTTCTTATATGATAATTGACCATGAGTTTACAGCAAGAGCTGAGGCTGTTTTCACTTACTCTGCTACATTATATTCCATCAGGACAGCTTTTTTTCAGTGAAAAAGTATTTGGTCTCTTTTCTACACCTAGTTTCAAGTCATTCCTCTTGTTTGTTTGTCTATTTGTTTGTTTTCCTATCTTAAGTAAGCTTTCAATTAAATCTGCCTCCTATAAACTGCTTGGGTGACAGTTCAGCTTCTAAGTCATTCTCTAACTTACTTTTCAATCCGTGAATGAAAATCAGAAAATGCTGGGCTTTCTTTTCTTTGTTTTTTAAGTGTGGTTGTGAATTGGTTGTCTAGAAACTCTAGCTTTGTATCTTTGATTCTTGGAATAATCAAAATGTTATGAAAAAAATGATAGTTCTGTTTTTGGAATAACTTTGCTGGTATCCTAAGTGCTGACTATTAAGTGCTGATCTTATTCCCCAAAAGGCTCATGCTATTTTATTGTATCTCACCTTGGGTAAAAAATTCACTGCTAAAGACAAAGAGTAAATTTACATTAGAAGGGACTGGCCAAGATGACCTACATTCTAAGAAATAGCACACAGCTCTGATTAGAGTTGGAAGGTAAAAAAAACTTTTCTCTCTGACATACTTTTTCAGCCTGGGGATCAGTATCAGAACATACATTCCCCCACAAAGTGTATAGGTACATAGAAAGTATATGCATCTACCTTTAGATATATAGAAAATATATGCATCTAGCATTACCTACGCTGTTCACCAAAGTACTAATTAAATCTAGGTAGTAACATGACTTAATATCTGCATTTTTAAATTTCCAGTTTAACAGAGCATACCAGTTCACTGAGGTATATATTATTTCATCTGTCAGTCTATTCACAACTACAGAATCACTATGCATAGCGCATATAAATATACAGATACGCACATACACTTGTGCACACAAACACAGACACATGCAAATATATGAATGAATGCCATATATGCACCTACATATATAGTGATATTCCATGAAAGGTCTTACCGAACTTTATTTAGCAATTGTTTTATAATCTTTTTTATTTGATAGTTTATATAATAGTTTCAGGAAGAAATGCATGATATCTGTTACTAAACAAGCAATCCCAGTGTGTCATAATCTAGCTCCTCCAAGGAACGCTGAAGTGTAAAGAAATGTAGTTCACTAGAATCTATTGTACTAATGTAGTCAGCTCTGCCAGTCAGCTTGTTTACAAAACTTGAATTGCTTTTAAGTTAAAGTCATAAATCAGGCCAGAGAATTTCCTACTTTTTCCTTTCTTACTTTCAATAAACACACATACCTTACTATAGGGTTCCTTTTGCCATCACTCAGTTCCACATCACTGAAGTATTCACACTGCCCAAGACTAGTTTTGTGAGCAAGAGAAAATGTAAGATTGAGTAGGTATACCATGAAAATTTTATCTTTGGATGACACTCTCACTCACCATAAGACTAAGCCATTGCTTACAATAAAAGAAAAAAATCTTATTTAAGATTATTATTTAATCTTATTTAAGATATGCTTTACATGAGAAATATCCAAGCTCCAGAGGCAGAAAAAACAACCATAACAATAATAACAAGGAAACATTGTTTTGTTTCCTTTTATAATCCTAATATAATTTGCTTTGATGTGGTTGTGCCATCCATTTGACTAAGGTATACTGATTTCATGGATTTGTATCCGCATTGCCTTATGCGGTCCTTCATGATTACCCTTGCCTTATATACAGACTCCTATCATCCTTTGCAGACACAGTAAGGGACTTTGAGAGTTATCATCCTAAAAAAAAATGGTAAATTTAAAGAATTATTGTTCTTCAAAGCAGAGATATATAAATATATCCTTTTGCAGTTTTGTCATTTATTTCATATTTTAAGGACATATTTTGGTTAATGGCTTAAGGTCCATGCTCAACTGTTCTTTGATCAAGTTTGACACAGGGCAGAAGTCATACAGGAAGACATAATTCTACTCTAAGTAAACTAGAATATAGGTCATTGGAGATATTTTAAGATACAGGAAAAGAAAATTACATAGAAAGTTTTGGTCTCACCCTTTTTTTTATTTATAACATAAGTTATTTTAAATTGAGAATGGAGAACTTCATCACTAACAGTTGTCTATAACCAAAAGCTTATCAGATGCCTGACTGAACTCATTTTATAGATCCTTTGCAATCAACATATAGAAAAAATCAGCAGAAAACTTTCTACTTCAAAACTCTTTAAAATATTATCCTTGGTTTTCACTCTTAAGAATTAATAAACAGCCAAAACAATCTTTTAAAAACTAATAAATAGACTTTTTTCCATCTTGATCAATATTTAATAGCTTAAAAGTTTCTCTTCATTAACTGCCTATATACTGAAATATTTTTATCCAGTGCTATGAAAAATATGAGATTTTTCAGTCTTTATTGAGTTATATTTTTAACTTTCAAAGAAATTCTAAAAGGAAAATAAATCTAGTCTTTTCTTGGGGGTGGGGGGGAGTAGGTCTAATGTCTACTTAAAAGCAGTTCTGCAAAACTTGCTCTGCTTCTGATTAAGTTCTGAGATATTTCCTTTTTAATATACTGAGAGATACTCTCAAGGTACACAGATGGAAAATTATAAAAATATCTTGACCCAATTTTGTAACTGTGCTTAATATTTAATAAAGTTAGTTATCTTTCCTAGTTCCAGTTCTGTAAGTCAAGAGGACTCTAGCAGAACTTAGTAGAATCCTGAATAGTAGGAAAAGTTAAGATGTAGTTTGACTAATGTGGGATTTTAGCTACCCTGTTGTTCTCCTGTTCATTTGTAAGCTTCAATTATAACATTTCTTCCTACAGAAGAAATCTCCTACCCCATTGTTTTGCTAAGCTTGGCTGATCTCATTAAACTGAGCATATGTTGATATTCTGTGGGGGGTATTTTTGTGACACCAAAGAAACCTGTTTGATACTCACCCCATTACAGATTTTATCTTTTTTTTTTTTTTTTTCACTCTAGATCTTTTTTTCCCCTTTCTTTGTTACATTTATTCACAGCTGACCCAGTATTTCAGATGCTGTACAAGAGTCAGTATCTTAGACATCCCAGGGATTTGAATGACTAGTATAATGCCTGTAAGAGAGATGAGAAACAGAAGGATATTGTTGAACCTATAAAAAAGAGTTTGACATTTTGCTGGCCCTGAACAGCTCTCTTCAAAACTGGAGCCTCTGCAGCGTTCAATCCTTTGATTTGTGAGCAAAAGTGTAACACATCTTGGCCATTATGGAATCATAAAAGTCCCCTATATCTTCCCAATCCATTTTTATTTAAAGAAAGAAAGGTTAACTCCTCTCCTCTTCTGCCTCTTTCTGGTTTGGGGATTTTTTTTTCAATTTTTGAACATAAAATTATTCAGGATATATTCTATTTTTGTCAGAATATTAGGAAGACAACTGGGCACTCTCATTTCAAAATATTCTAGAAAGAGTACTGGACAATATTTCAAAATCTGAAATCAGCAATTTAAGTGGAAATTTAAGTTTCAAAGTGGTTGAACTGATAAAAATTTTCTTCACTTGAGACAGATCTTTAACATGAAATTTTGATAATCCCAAAGCCGTTCACATTAGGGTATGTGTGAATTCTGAAAACGTATAGAGAGCTTTACAGCTGAACATCATATCTCATAGACTTTCAATACAGCTAAGCACAAAATGCTCACAATAAGACTTAAGCTTACTCGAACTTAAAATTCAGTGAACCTGCTGCCAGAGTAGTTTACAGTAGTAGTTACTTTTGATAATTGAATTGCTTATTGTTCATAATAGTCATAGTACTACTGCTGTACAGCAGCAATACAAAAGTGCATTAGGTTCTTTTTAATGCTGGAAGTATTTGTTATCTTTTCTCAAGGCTTATAAACTATAAAAGATGTCTTCAGTCTAATCTGCTTCATTTCAATTCCAAACCCCCTGCAGTCAACAGTAAGTTTTCCATCAATTATGGAATATATGAGACCAATCCTAGTAAAGCACCTATATGATTATATAGAGTAGGCATGTTACATTAAACATATCCTTTCCTATCTTCAGTGATATGTGAATTACTTCACTTTTATTCCAGTGAATAAAAGCTGGTCCAAAAAATTTTGTTCCTAGCTGTGCTAATGTTAGTAAATCCGGACCTCCAATTGGATTTAACGATTTTCCACCAACCACATGCTAATGTTGAGGTTAACTGAAACTAGACCAACTTCTGCAACTGCACACCGGCCCTAACTCCCTCACAGAAATGTATTTCTTAACTTCAGTGCATGTTCCTCTGAGAACACTACATCAAACTATCAGAAACTTTTTTTTTCTGCATTATTAAATTTTGCCTCTAGAAATTGACAAAAACAACCTGTCTATCTGAGGTTCATACTATTGTTGACCTTTGGTGATTTACAGAAACTACTATTTCCAGGTCATTTCTTCTCTTAGTTTTGAAAATTCTAGCTTTATAAAAATATTTGAAAAACAATTTTCTATCATGTCAAGTTTCCTCTGTTCTAGCTAATAGTTGAGGTGAAGGCCCACATAGACCAGGGAACTGGATCTATCTCCCATGAAACTACAATACTGATTTTGGAAAAGATGAAGAGGTGACATGGTTTCTGACACTACTTTCAGAATATCTTCACCAGACATGAAATGATTAAATTGTTGGAAGTTCAGAAGAAAATCATAATCCCAGTTTTAGACATGTAGCCATGTGATAGGTTTCAGCACTTGCAATACCATTTGCAAATCAATTTGGTTGCCCATGAATATACATCTAGTGTACTTGATGTTGTCTATGGGAATTACTTTTTTTCCAAGCACAGTTTCCAAAGCTGGGGGATTTCCATTAGTTCTATATCATATTTAATGGAGGCAGACAAATATTTATGATTCTTCAAAGTAGCTTGAGTGGCCTTTGTCATTTCAGTTTATGAAAATAAGAGACTCCCACAAGATAAATTCACCTATGACAATTGAAAAATCCCAAATGGTTATTCAAATTATTGACAGTTATTCAAATTCTGATTCCCATTTAAAATCTCTAAAGTTATCTCTCTTAAAAGTTCTAAGTGTATTTGAGCACAGTATTTTCTTGTCCAATAAAAAAAAAAAGTACAAACAAAAATAACAAAGAACTATCAGCAATTTGGGAGTTATTAAATAGAATAACTTGCAAATGAGAACTGATGTACATGGTTGTCTTTTCAACATGTTCATGTGTAAGCTATCTCCAATCATCACACAAATTTCTACTTTCCACCAGTATTCTGCCAATTTCTCTCAGTCAACAACCATCCAGAACTCAAGAGAGACTAATTTAGGACAATTAACAAGGCAATTAGAATTTTCTAAGGACCTGAATTTTCTAGGACCTGATCAAAATCATATAAGTCTACAGTTAAACCTCCTGGACATGAACTTCTTTGTTCAAAATCCATAAACAAGAAAATAAAAAATTTCTCCCAGTCCTCACAATCTGAGTAGCAAGAGGGTAGGCTTAATAAAGAATGTACTGGAGGAGAGAGAAAGAGAAATAGAGACAGAGAGAGAGATTTCCATTGAAATTCTGCGAGAGAATTCTTAGGGGAATCCAAAAACTGAAATACTTTATTTTTTGATTAATATTTTACAGTTGAATTTCTCACAGGTAATTCAATTTTCCTTGAATCTAAAAGACAATTTTGTCATCTTTCTTTCCCTCTGTGCTCCATTCCATCCTATCCATTTTGGCAGATATTTTTCAGATGGTTTTACTGACTTGATTTGACTATTTTTTATTTCTTGAAAACACACTAACACACTCTTGGCCTTTTTTAATTTGTGTCTGTCTTTTTTTTTTTTTTTGTCAAAACTAATGTCTCCCCATCACAGTGTCATATCAAGAGATTTTATTAATTAATTAAGGAAATTCCATTTGAATTCCTGGGTATCAAGTGTGATCATACCAGTGTATTTCATACATTTGTATAACAAAATGGAGCCTTATAAGAAAAAAAAATGAATGCTGTATGTAAGGGAAAGGAAATGTTATTTGTATTTAAAAATTTGTTTTCCTTAACTACTAACATGAGTGAAAGTTTGTTTACAAATTTATATGATTTTAAGTGAACATCAAGAAAAACAGTACATGATTGAAAGTCTTTGAAAAAGAATCAGGAATGAGTGTTTATGAGTACACAAAATACAAAATGATTCAGATAATTTATGAGAAAATTTTCTTCTTGAAGTTCTGATGTTAAGGGAATTGCTGTCTCTGATGCACATTATGTTAATAAAATTATAGTCATATGACTGGATAACTGATTATAAGTTAAATAAATTTTCCTGTAAAAAGGAAACCATGAATTTTATGTTTTTTCTCCCAAATTTGAACCCAATGTATCAAGTTTATCTAAGACATTTTTCATGAAAGGAAAAAAATCATAAAGACAGAGGAAGAATGGCCACAACACTTAGCATAACACTGGTCTAGACCAGTCTCTTCTCTGGGTGTGATAGCTTAGAAAAAGTGTAAGACCATAGGAAAAGTATAGTGGTAATTCTACAGAATTTGCCTCCTCTGGCAATTTGATTTTCAGGTACTTCTTCATTCAGATACATTCTGTCATTTTATATAGCAGCTCTTTATTTAATTTCTCTTTTTATCTCATCTCTCATCCCATGAATTTATCTCATCACACTTTCTACGCTCATGTTAATTTTTAGCATCTCCAATGTCTGTTGGCAAGAAAATCCACCACTTTCATTTAATAACTGTGTAAAGAAGAACTTTCTTTCCTCTGGACTTACTGTTTTCTAGTTTTAACTGATGTCCACACTCAAGAGGGATATATTTTATTTATTTATTTATTTATTTATTTATTTATTTATTTTCTACATACACCTATATGTGTATTTATATATATAGAGAGAGATATATATTATCTTTTCTATGCTGCACATGGCATTGCCATTCACATCACCCCTCTTTTGTCTAACAATCTTGAATTACAAAATTTCTAACTCATCTCAACCCAAGTTGCAACCTTTGACTTTGCTGATGCCTATTAAATATTAACTTAGGACTTCTTGTTTTCTTTCTGTTACTCCTCATTCTCATTCTAATAAAACTGGAAGTATAAAGACTTTATATTTCTTAAATTTCTGAGTCTGTGTTCTCTTATTAAAGAGTCATTTTTCTCTTTGATATTTTTGAATACCTTTCCTGCATACTCCACAAACTATTTTAGAAGACAGAATCACTGATAAAATCCTGTTCAGTAGTAAAACTTCTTAGAGTGACATTTTTGAGAAAAGATTCCCACTTAATTACATGGTTAAGACTCTTTATTTTATATTACTTTATACTATTATTTTTATAAGACAATTTTATTTTGTGTAGTTATACAGTACAATACAATTTGTTTATTTTTGGTACTAAGCAAAATTAACATATCCTATGTTTGCTAGCAAGAAGGAAAGATATGAGAAGCAAGAAGAGACAGCAGAAAGAAAAGAGGAACAGGGTTACTTGGGTTACTTGGGTTACTTGGGCTCTTAAGTAAAGATATAGCAAAGTTTTAACTGTAGAAAACTGTGTGTGGAAAGCATTTGCAGCTTGCATTGATCAGG
This sequence comes from Crypturellus undulatus, assembly GCA_013389825.1. NCBI lineage: Eukaryota > Metazoa > Chordata > Aves > Tinamiformes > Tinamidae > Crypturellus > Crypturellus undulatus. Next base: position 138,059 of record VWPW01016598.1, read on the forward strand.
CTAACTCCACACAATTCTGCAGAGTTTCACTGATTTATCCTAATTGATTATGCAGCTTTAAAGGTTTATATTCTGGTTTCTTTGCAAATCCAAAATATAATTTGAGAAGTTTGTGAAAAACAAACTTGTGGGGTCTAATTCTAACTTTAAGCATGAAAATTTCCTAATTAACAGCATATTAAGCACACACATGTAAATTATTTAACAATGTTCTTTAGTAAAAATTAGTAACTTTTCCTTGATAAAGTAATGATGAACAGAAATCAAAACTATTAGAATTCTTTCATTAGAGTCTTTGAGCAGAAAACTATTTCTGACTGAAATGCTGTGAATTTTACAGCAATAATTTTACACCTAATGTGTTGTTTTCTTCATGCAGAGGCAGCAATTAATTGAAGAACAGAGACAACAGAAACTTACAAATTTGAAGAAAAATAAGCCTTAAGCTAATTTTTCCAAAGTAAGTGCTTAACATTTTAAATAGATTTCAGAGGTTTCAGAAATAATCACTTTGTCACCAGATTATAGAATACTTAACAAGAGATATAATTATAAAGAATGAAAATGAATAAAATAAAAATATTTGAGTGAACATGATCTAAATCTAAGATAATAACTATGCTGTAAAGGCAAACCTTTTCATTTGGAGATTCTTACTCAAACCCTCTCTTTCATAAAGGTAAAACAGTTTTATTGATTTTTTTTCTTATTACATAGAGTATTCTTGGACTGACAATTGGGTTTGTCGGTAGGATTTGTAGATAAATACTTGGGGAAAAATAGAAAAAAAATGTATCTTTTACCACACAGCTAATCATACACCAGGGGCTAGTCTGAGACAGGGGTTTCTTCTTTCAAATAGCAGAGTTTGTTTTCTGTTTCTGCAGCAGTGCCTCTCAAATCACTCACATCGCTGTACTAACTTGCCTATTCTTTTACAGAAGGAAAGCATAACCCTTCTGTGATCTGCCTCTCAACTGTTATTAATGACACCTTTAAATTTATTTGATGCCAACGTTTTCATATGTTCTAGCTTTCACTTCAACAGCTGTATGTTGTCTTCAGAAATTATATAGAATTCCTATTTTAATTCATTATGTTATATTGAAAATATTTATAGAGTGACATCAAAACCATCAAGATTTTTTTCTTGATAATTTAGATGTAACTACTATCATCTTCCCTTTTTAGCTCATCTCTTGAACTTAAAAAAAAAGGAATGTATTTTCAAGCTCACTGCTCCCTCTGCATTTTGGAGATGTGTATTAGCGTTATGCATCCCTAGATAATACTCCTAATTAAATGCTCTTGAACACCAACTTGTTTAACTAATGTTACTGTACAGTTTCTACATTAAATCTTATTTTATCCTACTGGTATAAATATATTCTCCAAGTGGGGACAGATATCCAAAGCATCAAACCTTAGAAGTCTGTCTTCTGAAACTTATGTACAAAAGGTTCACACTTTGAAAATACTACAAAAATGAACAAAACCACTTTTATCTTTTGAAAGAAAATAAATTACTTGATTTGGAAACATATACAGAAAAATTAAATCAGTTCCTAAAATCCGAATCTCATAATTTAGTGTGCTTATCTGTTTAGCTCTTTTCCTTTTGGTAAGGCTAAAAAAATGGTAGACTTATGTCATTTCTCAAAGATATAATCGAAAGAAAAAAAAAACAATTTCAAACAAAACATGCTAGTAAGTAGATAAATCAGTCATTTGCACAAGTAAGTACGTACAAGTACTTTATGGTCCACAAGGACATATCTGTGGAATTTTTCATATTACTGTCTTTTTCTGCTCAACCACAGCTCCAGTTTGGAAATAATAAAAATTCGCTAGTACACTAGTACAGATCTTCAACCTCCCCAAAGGGAGAAAGAGGTACCTATGTGGGAAGCAACCTTCTTCAGTGTCACACAGAAAGAGGGTGCGATTTGAGGGAAAATTCTTGACATAAGCTCTCTGGATTGTGTTATCCTGGCACCTCTGGAATTATGAACATAGATTCACAGAATCGTAGAATCATTAAGATTGGAAAGGATCTCTAGAGATCATCTAGTCCAGCCCCCTGCACACAAAGGACCTAGAGCACGTGGTACAGGATTGCATCCAAGCAGGTTTGGAAGATCTCCAGAGAAGGAGGCTCCACAACCTCTCTTGGCAACCTGTTCCAGTGCTCTGTCGCCCTCACGGTTAAGAAATTTTTCCTAGAGTTCCTGTGGAACTTTTGGTGCTTCAGACTGTGGCCATTTCTTTTTGTCCTATTGCTGTCCCTCACTGAAAAGAGGTTGGTTCCATCCTCTCACTCCCTCCTTTAAGGTGTTTATAGACACTGATCAGGTCCCCTCTCAGCCTTTCTTCTCCAGGCTGAACAGGCCCAGCTCCCTCAGCCTCTCCTAACAGGGCAGATGTCCCAGGCCCCTGATCATCCTCGTGGTCCTGCGCTGGCCTCTCTCCAGCAGCTCCACATCCCTCTTGTACTGGACGGCCCAGAACTGGACACAGTGCTCCAGATGTGGCCTTACCAGGGCTGAGTAGAGAGGCAGGATCACGTCCCTCGACCTGCTGGAGATGCTCCTCTTAATGCACCCCAGGATCCCATTGGCCTTCTTGGCCATGAGGGCACCCTGCTGCCTCATGGTCAACCTGTCGTCCACCATGACGCCCAGGTCCCTCTCAGCAGAGCTGCTCTCCAGCAGGTCGGTCCCCAGCCTGTACTGGTGTCTGGGGTTATTTCTCCCCAGGGGCAGGTCCTTGCAACTGTCCTTGTTGAACTTCATGAGGTTTCTCACCACCCTGTTGTCTAGTCTGTCCAGGACTTTGTGGATGGCAGCACTGCCCTCTGGGGTATCATCAATATCATCAACTCCTCCCAGTTTCATAATATAAAATCACTCATTACTTGCAACAACTATCCCATCCTTAATACTTCTCTTTGAAGCAGTGGGACTGCCTGCTCTCAGTGTAAGCTATGACATTTTTCTACTCTTTCTACTCATTTTTTCTTTCACAGGAAATAGAAAGACTTCTTCCATAAGAAGGAAAACTAGAGACCTCTAGAGATCATCTAGTCCAACCCCCTGCTCCAGCAGGGACACCCAGAGCACGTGGTACGTGGTGGCATCTAGGTGGGTTTGGAAGATCTCCAGAGAAGGAGACTCCACAGCCTCTCTGGGCAGCCTGTGCCAGGGCTCTGTCACAGGAAAGAAGTTCTTCCTCCTCAATTTTTTTAAAAAACCCGTAACAATAAAAAACAGAATTCCACAGAGGACAACAGAAAGGAAACAGAAATAGAGTCAGGTCTTGAAAAATCCATGTTTGAGGTACTGCTGTCAGTTAGTTGGCAAAAACATCACTGATCATCAGAAAAATAATTTTCGTGACAGGGAAGGATAGCCGCAGTGAGTGTCATGCAGAAAAATCAGAGTTAATAGTCCACCATGACATTTTTGTTTCAAGAGAATTAATACTGTCAGGTCAAGGGATGACAGGCACTTACAAACCAGATATCTCTGAATACAGACTCCCAGACTCGCCTGAATTATCATGCTCTCTTTCAGAAATGGCAAAGTTAGTAAAATATAAACAAATAATATATATATATAAATTGAAATGTTGAGGATATATATAGAGGGAAAGATAATGGAAAAGACAAGTACAAATAGAGCTGCATTTGAACCTCAATCATCTCAGCTTCTAACATAGATGAGGATTATCTAATGTTTGTTTTAGTAGCTTCAGGTCCCTTGGCTACGAGGTAGCATATGTCTTTACTACCTATCCCCGCAGAATCAGCATGATATTGAAAAAATATCACTATTATTAAAATTCAGTAGGAATTGAATGAAGAAGTGGATGATGATTAACCAGAAGTCTAAAAGTACTTTAAATGAATATTTGTTGGTGAATTTTGGTAACACTGTATGGAGACACCAACTTACTGTTCTAAGTGGACTAGCTTCTCTCCTATTACTTCCAAGTAAAGATAGGTCATAAAAAAAGTCAGTGTGCACATGTGGATATTTTGTGAGGTCAAAAGGGGACTTAAACGGGTAGTTTTTCTTATTTTATTTCCAGCAACCTAAGAAAAAATGTCAGTTTTGGACCCCCAAAAGATTCTGGTGAAAATCTTTCCTGAAATGAATCCAAATACATAGACAGATACAAAAAATGCAGTCAGTGGATTTAGAAATGGTATTCATTTTAGTTGTGTAGATATAGGTGAATAATAAATGGTAATATCTCCCAAAGGTTATGAACCAGTAAATGGTCATGAATTTAATACTCTATTATTTGCATAAGATTTCTCAGCGGGCAACAATTTTGGCCTCTCACAGGTTTTTATTTACACCTTTCTGCTTTGAATTTCCTTGACTTTTTTTTCTTGACAAACTCTAATACACACAGATAGTCCAGGGCTCCTTAGTTCAGTATTTTTGCAAAGTTTGCATTTGAATGAAAGCATTCCTTCACTTCTTTTGCAAGATGTTCCTGACTAAATAGAAAAATAGTTTCTGACTCATCAAGAAAACTGTCAGATTACACAATCATGTTCAGGGACAGCTGCCATCTCATTACTTTGCAAGAGGTGAATAAAAAGACTGTTGAAGATATACGGGAAGTTCTGGGCTATGACAACTCTGAACTGTATGATTTGGGCTGCTGCTTGTTTTCTTTTTTCTTTGAGTAAATATTCTGTTCAATGAGAATATTATATGTTCAAATAAAGTTTCAAGAGTGGCACGATTCCATTAAGTAATTCACCAGTTGAAAGAATATTGTCAGCTGTACTTGACTATATGCCTTAATTCAAAGGGATATGAAATATTTTTCTTTCTTTCTATTTTTCTTTTTAAACTGCAATATCCTATCCTGTCACCTACAACCAAAAACCTAGATAAACATCTAATAATCTTCCCTACAGTATTTTTTAAGAAGCAATATTTCTCCAGAGGTGGAATTTGGGTTACATACATAGATGGTCAGCACCTAAAGTTTGTTCCTTATTTGAAATTGTGAATCGAGACTTTAAATATTGCCTCATACTGTCCTGCTGTTTTTTTCTAGTGAATAGGACTAACAGAAATGAGGATAATAAATTGACCAAGTATTTTGGATCTAAAGAAATGACAGCAAATAAAAACATTGTTGCACAGAAGGTAAAGTTTACTTTTAGAGTCCTTCCGCACCATTAAATCTGAAAACAAGCTTTGTGTGGGCACTTAATGCTAAGCTGATTTTCAGATAAACAAGCATGTGCAAAGAGGCAGAATAAGTGTACGGACACAGCGATTCAGTGTCATGAATCTGTTGTTTCTCAGTACGGTATGGGCTACTGAAACTTACAGAAAAATCTCCAGCAGATGCAAAGTGGTGAACATTCTAAGTGCTATGAATCCATCCACATTACTGGGCATCTTTATTATGATCAGCATCATTCACTTACAATCTTCACTTCCTGGATCTTTTTAATGAAGTTTGTATAGTACATTATAATAGATCAAGTTCTCACCAAGTCAATTAATTTGACTTGAGGTAAAGCAATAAACCTTTTCAATAGGAATTATGATGAGCAATGTTGTATGAAATGTATTTTCAAAAAGATAACCCAATACTTCAAACAGTCTGAGCTCTGAAAGTGCCAAAACTTAAAAAAAAAAATAAATAGTAGAAGGATATAATAAGGTCATCAACATGAAAACAGATGCATACAGAGGTTAAGAACAAGGAGCAGAGATTTGCAAAACAAAGTTTGCTGAAGGAGAGGAAAGAATGTGGTCAGACCTCACAGGGGAGAAAGTGAGCTCTTCTACAAACTTGTCCTTTGATTATTCTCATGAATATTTGATTGGCATGGGTTCTGAATCTCAGGTGAGTTTTTAACCTACAAATCAAAGTTAGAAGTGCAAAACCGGGTCATAGAGCATTTTCTGTGCTTTAAAGACTAGGAGAAAAATAATTAAGAAGTAATATTTGTTGCAGTTGCATGACTGAATTCACTAAGTTTTGTGAGGAAATTACAATATGGTCATATACTAAGTACTAAATACATACTTAGGGAGATTTAAGAAGGTGCTAAATCTACTAACTCCCAGAAGAATAAGTATTTTAATCTCTTTCACTCAGAGACAAACACTGTGTTCATTTTGTCTTGGGGAGGTATGACCCTGGATGATTCACTTTACCTCCTTGTGCTTCAGTTTTTCTATCTATTGAATAAAGACAAGGATGCAGTTAACTTGTCTAAAGCTCTTTGGGACACACTGATAGCAAGAAGTAGCTGGAATTGCAACCAAGCCTCAAGTTCTGCTCTAGGAAGTGTATGCATCAAATAAATAGAGGATTAAGATAGGAGTGTTGACAAAGATTTATTTCCGTGGTATTGTAAAATGCAGGCTTCTCAGCATTACTTGTTTACAGATGACTCATTTCACTGTTTTTCCTCTATTCTTTTTCCTCTTCATATGTGACTGCTTGGTAGATTTTATTAATTATATTTTTAAATCTTTTAATCTAAATATTTACTCATGAATAGCAGGTATTCAGATTCATAAAGCAGTATTGGATAGGCAATAAAATTGACTCAGAATGATACCTGGTGTCAGATTGTGATGCAGAGAAAACATTTAATATGCACCAAGGATACAGTTTTCTATTAAAGTACTTTCAAGGCAGTTGAAAGAATAATTATGCCTCTTCATTCCTCAAGGCTGAGAAGGTGAGAGAACTTGACGGTCTGTCCTCTGCCCACTTTTAGTTTAGCTGATCCAGAGTATACTCTGGGTCTAATTTACTGCCAGTTAAGACTACTGTCCACAAACATCCTAGAAGAAAGGGCAAATTTTGCAGAATCACTTTGGCATAGGAAAACTCCTATCTGTCAATGTTAATCTTGTCTTTACCTTTGCCTACAAGGCTAACACAATCCATTATTTTGAAAACTTGAAGTAAACCAATGATGAGTCTTGGAGTTGTATGTATCTCCGTTTTCCTTCTTTAAAATGCCTTTTTCTTTCCCGTTTCTAATTGAATCTTCGGGCTTTTGTTTTGTTTTGCTTTGCTTTGTTTTTGTTTTCTATTTGATTTGAAAGCTGTAGGCCCTCAAGCAGATTTCCATCAATTCTCACTTGATCTCTTACCTTCTAGTCTTCTAAAAAGTTGTATATCATTTTTGTTTTTTACTTCTCGGAGCCCTCTGCTTATTCACAATATCTCTTTTGATCTGCCTTGTGTAAACCTTTCCCTTCCTCAGGATATGCAACTCCTAATAGTTTTAGTAGTTTGACTTGAAGAAATTCTAGACCTCCTTTACACTGAGGCTCCTGAACCTCAGGCCAATTAACACTACTAACGGTTCCTTCAGTTCATCAAAATTTGGCTCTTAAAATCCTGAACCTTAGTTCCTCCCTTTCTTCTCCTGCAGTCCAATTTGACCTCACAGCTGAATATGCCCTGCTCTCTTTTTTCCATTTCTTCTGCTTTTGACCAAATCTTTGCTTTATGTCCCTGGGTTTCTTAAAGAATTGTTTTCTTTGACTGATAGTAGTGTAAAGAACAAGAACAAAAAGAGGTCAGCTGTCCCTTGGAAAAAGTTTTCAAGGAGACCAAAGGAGAGTTCTGTTTTAAGGATTTCAGATGTTCTAGTTTTTCTCTCCCCCTCCCTTGCCCATCCTCCACCCCTAATATTTTTAAAAATATAAACCCTCTAACTAAAGCCATATGAAAAAATAGACTTTTTCCTGTTGTAATATGGTATTTTCTCTGATCACACAACTTTTCAAGGCATAGAGTCGATCCCCTGGAACATCATGTGTAGTACTCTGCCTGGGCAACAAAGATATGTGAGGAAAACCAGCCCACCATATAGCCCTAATACTGAAGATATATGCCTCTCCTTAGTGAGGTGAGAAGTTCCACTACAATTTTCACTGAAAAATCATTTCAAGATTTAAACATGCTTGTGTTGTCTTGGGGTTGTGTCCCAAAAGAAACAATATATGTCATTAAAACAAAATTATTGTTTAAAAACATAACTAAGAGCCTTTACCGGTGACCTCTTGATGATCATTAAGGATGCAGCTGTGAGCTTCTTTGTCATACCAGTCTCCTCAGAAGGAAAGTTTTCTGCCTTGTGGTCTGATTGTATGCTATGTTGGTGTGTTGACATGAGCAATTTGCTTTCTATTTTAAGCATTGTTCTCTTCCAGGCATCACTGTATTTCTGGAAAGGTACGTCTTTGGAAAGAATCAAAAACCAACTAAATTAAAACATCTGGACAAATTAGAAGTCATACCAAGAACTATCTGGCTGTTTATGGTTTCTAGGTAGAAGGTGGATGCTCTTCCCCCAACAGCGGGCAAAGACAAAGGCATTGTCATTGATGTTCTAGATGAAAACGTAGTTATATTTTCTCTAATGTCTATACAATAAGTTGAGCAATTTCTGGGGAAAAAAAAAACATCCAAAACCAAAGAAAAACAAAACAAACAAACAAAAAATTCTACTACTATTTTCTTGTATTTAGGTTAAAGGTAACTGAGACTGAATTTACCACCATTTTTCTAAAAAGCTTCCCCCCACTCTCTACTGACCCCAAGACTATATTAGAAAATAAATCATTTAAATTTGTCTTTCAGAGTGATCATAGTTTAAATGTCCCAGAACACACAGTAGGACCTTATGATGGAAGAGCCTGATAGCTTTTTTTCAAAATGGTCTAAAACTGCCACCTTCTGGATATTTTGATTTCTTCTTGTGTTGGTTGCAAGGAGAACTACATCTACATCTTGGTTGTCCCTTTGAGCTAGATTGTTGGCAGTGCACTCTTAGTATGTGCAAAACACACACTTAAAAATGAAACATTCTTATTGTTCTTGTCTTAAAGACAAGAAACAATTTCTTTTTAAAATCAGCTTATTAATACTCATTAAGGAATTAGAATCTCCTTAGCATTAAAATCTCCAGCTCAGGAAGACCGAGTTCTTCACTCATAGCTGTATAATTCCTTTGAATTAAAATAAAATAAAATGGAATAAAAAAAATAAAACTCCAAAACATTTAAATCACTGATTTTCTATTGAAATAATAATAATAAAAAACAGATTGCTGTAGTATATACATTTCTATTATATTTCTGAAAAATACTCTGTGTCAAAGGCAAAATGAAAATACCCAATTTTCAGTATCTCTTTTGTTGTTGTTACTGGAGTAGTCTGAAATTTTATAAAAACTTAAAATAATTAAATTGCTGCAAACTGGAACTACTGTGTGATGATGAATTATAGAAATAAGATATGTAATTGGTCCTATGAAAATTCCCCTCAAGAAAAGAGACTAAATAATCCATGGCTGAACACTGGACATGCATAAAGAGATATACAAGTAATAAACAATACTAAAGAAAATTGTCTCCAATTTTTTTATTGTATCAATTAATCCACAAAATCTCACTGTAGAGAGAGTATTGTTTATAAAGTAAAATATTTTGACTTCAAAAATGCAAGTCACTACTCCTCTACTGTAACTACTCCTCTATTCATCCACTAATGCTAAGTATTTTGGCCACATGAAATTCTTTTGTAAAATGTATAAAACTTCTATACAACTATGATACAATGCAGCAAGAAGCATATAATGGTATATGATTCCTCTAACAATCTTCTTTCTGGTATTTGAACCTTGTCAATATTCAGTCCTAATCTACTATACAATCCTAATCTAATCTGTCATTAATTTTCCAACAAAGGAGAAATTTTATCGTGTACTTAAAGCGATTTCCCAAATCTCTGGCTAACAGCAAAGTAGATTTTAGAAAGGCATATTTAGTATATTACTATAGCAAAGTGGCATTAGTTGGTCAGGTGTTTTCTTCCTGTTTGTAATCTACAAAAAGAATAAAGAAAAAGCTCTGCATCTGACTAAACAGTGTAAATTTTACCAGCATTAATCAAAATAAAGGACATCGTATTATACAGAAATAAATGTTGATATCTATAGAAGCAATTAGTTTGGATATCCTTTTAATTCTAAACAGAATAGTTTAGACAAGGTCAGATTACTTACCTACTAAAAAAAATCATAGCTAGTTCAGATTTGATCAGAGCTAGCATCAGTTCTATAGCTACTCATGTTTTAATTAAAGTTATACAGCACATCTTAGAAAAAGGAGACATGGAGGTTGGTCCCCACACCAGATTATTTGTCCTTATTTTTCTCCCCAAATAAATTAAGCCTTACATGTCGAAATTAAGCCTAACATCTTTCAGAGATTTGTGTTAAATGAGAAGTCAAGAGGTAACAGCCCGATGAACATGCAGAACAAAGCTGTCAGTAAAATGCTGTCAGTAAAATGCTTACTAACTTGATTTTTCTTTAAAATATTTAGAAATATGCCATTTAAGTAAGCCAACATGACCATCAGTTCCTGATAAATCTATTTACACTTCACGCAAAGCAAATATTTCAGGAAGATTGAAATAAAAGACTGAAGCCTGTCTGAATAAGTCCTCAATGCCAGACTGGAAATTATTTTGTATCAGCTATTGAATTCCATAAAATTACACGAAGCAAGAAGCAATTGAAATTACAGCAAAATATGTAAGTCAAAACCAAACTAAATTAAAGAATCATGATTTTCCATCAACGATTTTTTTGGTAGAAATTGCAAAAAAATTATTTTCTAGTGTGGCCCAGTGGTGGCTCACCTCACTAGCCATGGGCAGTGGGGAGGACAGGAGAGGACAGTAGAGGACAGGAAAGGACAGGATCCTCCAGCCCCTCTCAGGTGGGCCCCGCAGACACCAAGCCCGGGTGCTGCTGCCTCGGTGCTGCTTGATGCCCATGGCCAGGAGATGCCAAAAGCCTTATGCGAGTTGATGGACATGCCACCTGCTGCTTTCCCATTATCCACAATCCAATCCTTCATCCATGGAGAGGGGACAGCCACCCTACTCTACTTCCTCTGCAGCAGAAAGGAAAACAATCTCTGAAACCTCTCCCAAAGTCATCCACTCTGCTCAGTGAGGTCCAGGCCAAAACCTGAGGGGGCACACACATCTTCTGAGTAAAAATTTGCAAGGGGTGACCTTCTCATCCTGAATATTCTTATCATCTTCCTCTGCTTACAGAGTGTCTCCAAAGTAGCTGTAGGAAGATTTATGTAATATTGTACAATTAAGTCCTTAATTCCATTCCATTAGAGTTCCGGTATCTGTTTTTCTCCAATTTACTCGAAGTATGCAAGAAAAAAAAACCTTAATAAGACTGTTATGCAAGAGACAAGGCCTTCCAAGAAAAAGAACCAAAACCAAACAGGCTGATTTACTGTTGGCCTCTGTTAAGATTCTCGTCAGCAGCTGAAGAGCTAGTCCAAGCACTGGATAAAAGTGCCAAGAGATGTTGGTGGAATTAAACGATCCCTCACAGCATGGGAAGCAGACAGTTCTGTCAACATACAGACCCTGAAGTGATGCTGTTCCTGTTAACACATAGTGCTTGAACAAGCCTTGAAGTCAGATCTTCATCTCATATTTATCACCCTAGCTTCAGTGACCTTAAAAAACAAGTAGTTTAAGACCATCTAAGCATGGGACAGGCCCTGATTGTAGTTGTAGGCTCACTACAGCTCAGGTTCATCCTAGCTGCTTTCAAACACTGATTCCTGTGAGGGATATCCGCTTGCTGTGTAAGTTTCTGATCTGTAGCAGAGCTCTCTGTATGTAGCAGAGCTCTCTTCCTGTGAAGACTTTTCACCTCACATTTAGATTTGCTGGTCATTATGAAAAGGCTAAGAAATGTGTTACCTCTGCTAAGAGGATTATGGGTGCCTGCTCCTAAATTACAACGAGTTGTTACTATTAAGATGCTTCAGCATTTTCAGATATAGGCAATACCTTGCAGTACAATGGGAATTGCACATGGTCAGTAAATCTTGCACAGTTTTAAATTATCTTTTCTTTTTTTCTCACATTGCATGGCAAATAGTTTGAATATATAAGCTCAGTCAATTTGCATGGAAATAAAATAGAGTTGTCCCTAGTTTTTCAAGATAATCAAAGAGGTGAATGAGTTTTTATGCAAATGCCAGCTACTAGCTTTCCATTAAAACAGCTATTCTCTTGGAACTGTAGCATTCTTAAAGATTATACTGTACTGAAACATGAATCAAACAAAAGAAGTGGACTTCATGTAACAACAAAGGAGACACATATATATTCTAACAGAAATCAGGGATGAATATTTGGGAGGGAAAAAAAAAGTGTGCTGAGATTTCAAGGCTAATGGGAGGCACTTCAAAGCAGCATATTGAACTCATATCATAAATCTTCAATGGATCAAATAGAGTCATGATATATAAAGACAAAAGAGAACTTAAATATTTGCTTGCTGGGTCGTATATGCTATGTTATGATCAGTGAGAGCAAACAGACTAGAGATATTGGTAAAATAACTAATAATGTAATACGCTTAAAAATACATAAGCAACATCAATGAGTGTTAAACATTGCTCTGGGTAGTGAATTAGGGGTAGCCCTGTTTGCCAGGAGGAAGTCAGCATAAAGACAAGCCTAGTCTGGGCCTCATGCCATAGATTCTTATCGAAACATCCTTCTCAAAGCAAAACACATTTTTACTGCAAAGGTGGTCAAATCCTCAAACAGGTTTTCCGGAGAGGTCCATTCTCCTAAGATTCTTTTCCTCAGGGATGGAGCCCTTGGAGATAGTCATACTCACAGCTGACACAACCTTGGACAACCTTCTATAGCTGACCCTACTTGAGCAGGGGCCATGGATCACGCAATTTCCAGAGGCATTTGCCAGCTTTAGTGATTCTGCAAGTCTGTAGCACCATGGTAGGCATCACCAATACATGCCTGATAGCACTCGGATAATATTTACATTCATATCTTAAACGTATTTCCAGCCAAATCTCTAGATTAATAAGAACTCTGGATCTGAATTTTGTTTTTTCATAGATTTGCAACACAGGAATCAAATAAATACAGAAATCCTAGCTAATTCCTGTATAAACCCTTAGGGGGGAGAAAAAAAAGTACTTTATTTTTGTATGCACTGTGAGATGAATTTCAGTGGGAAGTTGAAGCAGAATGCAGCCTAGTGACTTTTGTACATGACTTTTGTTTTTGAACTATGTATACTGCTTTTCAAACCTATGATAGATGCTTCATCAAGATTATACAAGTCATGGGGAAATATCAGGCAAATTACTGTAGAACAAAAATGCAGGGTAACCTCTATAACATTTCTCTTTGGAGACAATGCGCCCCTTTCTTCCCAACTTATCTTCTCATAAAAATAAGTGAAATACAGCAGCACTTTGCAAGACTCTTCACATTTTTCTCTTAAAATTCTATTTAGTCAACATATTTGTATGGTAATAGCAAAACAAATACTTTTCTATTCATCAGGGCTTTTCCTACAAAATAAGCAAGTGGGAACCTACTGCAAAAGAAGATATGCTGAACAGGTAATATGTCTTTCATACAAATCATAATGCCTAATTATGGATGAAACAGTGTTAAAATTAATCTAAAATAAGGATTTTGAAAGAAATACATCAAAACATCAAATCTAGATGAGTTTCCTGTCTATCTAAAATGGAGAATCGTCAGTACCAATTGAATAGTAACTTTTGGGATAAGCAGAATGTTAAGAGTTTTCAAGCGGAAGGAATTAGCAAATTGCTGAAATACCTGGAATATGCAGGAAAACCTCTTAGTGGATACATAGCTAAAAAGACAGGAAAAGGACAAGACGTGTAAAAAGTAGGATAGCTTTGGAGCATTTCTGAGTGGCATATTGCAGAAATTCAAAAATAACAGCAGAACTGAGGAGATGACTACCCACTTTGAGTGGATCTGATTAAAGGATAGAATGAACAATCCAATCATGCCCAATTATTCACTAACTCAAAGGTCATAGTAACTTGACTCTGAGCAGCCCTTTCTTCCTCTTTTAATTTTTTGCTCACCTTGTTGTACCTATGATCACTGTTCATTACAAGCAGAACAGAATTCAGCCCAAATTATGCCGTGTAAAGGTTAAGTGTTATTGGGAAAGCAGAAAGAGTACACGAGATGATCGGCTTCATACAAGCCAAAGAAGAAGACTCTGACCTTTAGAAAAGAAATGAAAGTTCTGGTAACTACAAGAGAAAAATGACAGCAGTGATCCACATCTGATGGAAAACCTGGGTATGCAGAGATCGACGAAAGAGAAAATGCAGAAAAACTGAGCATGTCTCAAAAATCCTCCAAAGCAGGTGGAAGAAAATGGTCATGGGAGAAAATGGATCATAAAGTTATTCAATACCTCACAGCAGTGCAATGTCAAAAGAAAAAAAAAAAAGAATAAGTACTAACTATGAAGAAGAGATAGTTAGCTACAGCTTCTCTCTTTTCTGTCTTACTTTGTTTCAACTAAAGACATGAAAAATATAGAAATCCTAATCAATAAATTGGTCATTTTTTCCAGGGCTCAGACAAAACTTTCTGAATTATTTATGGTAAGACAGACCTGTAGAAAAGTATTAGAGAGAGAAAAAAAAAAGGTAAAATTTATCTCCGAAAAATAACCAGAAACATACAAACAAACAAAGCTGACAGAGCGGTTAAAAGACAATAGCCAAGACAGGCAGACATGTTCAGGTGACATAAGTTGTTTGGTTTCATGCTTCCAATCAATTGCCTCTAAGATTTCAAGGAGAAAGCCTTAGGTGGAATTTGGGCAATGTAGACTGTAGACTTGTTGATTTTGGCTTACTTATTATCTAGAATGTAAGTGTGGCAGCTACAAAACACTGTTCTCACCGAAAACAAAAATAGTTTACTACTGAGTCTTGAAAACAAAAAATAAATTAATCAGTTAATTAATTAGTCCCATAAGTTAAGAAGCTAAAGTTCCAGTCAAAAAGAGATTGACTAATATTTCTTCTACTTATAATTTAATTTATAATTGCAACATAGAAAACAGATGTTGTAGATCGGTTCTTTCTCATCTTTACTTCTACTGTTTATTGCCTTGCCTATTTATGAAATTTTAATTCCATTAAACTTTCACTTTTCACCAGTGAAGAGTGTTTCCTTAATGAAGATACCCACACATAATCACAAGCATGCAAACATGTATAAGTATATATGAGGTTGACTTTATAGGCATATGCTGCCATGAATGGAGAGAACTTTTTAAAAATAGAAATATATCTTGAAAGCACAGTAGGAGCTGATGCAGCTGGAGATGTGTCAAAATGAAATGAGTTTTTTAAATTAAATATATTTTAGTCAACTGTGTAGGTGAATTTACAAACTCTGATATGTGGTCAGTTCAAGATACTCCCACGCTCACACAGCAGCAGTTTTCCCCCTATCTGAGCCAAAGTAATTCTTCCTAGGGTTGCATTGTGAATTGTATCAGAAAATGGAACTAGATGACAAATAAAAAAGTTGTGGGTTTTTTTGTATTGTTTTGTTTTGCTTTGTTTTTTGTAGGTCAATTCTATAATCTAGTTTGTATTTTAGCTCTCAAATAACTGTGCTACTACAGATGAATTGAAAGCAGGTATGAGCGATGACAACAGATAGAGTATTCCAGAAGGTTGGAAGCGGGTCCTTCTGCTGAGAAAAAAAGCATGAAAACACACAGTAATATTTTCACATATTTTTTTTCTGTAGGTGCCTAAGCAAAATAATGGAATGCTATCTGTCAATCATACAAGAAAAAAATATTTAGCTTACAGCTGACTACAGTCTTTAAATTAAATGATATCCATAGTAGGTCAAGTAGACTGATTTTGCATCAACAGAACAGTATGTTGTTAACACATACACAGTTATCATTTTCCCTCTAGTCTAGTTCATACTTGAAAAGTATGGCAGTTCCTGAAGAACAATCATAATTCACTATTTGTGAAATAAAATCACCCTGACATTACCAGAGTTGAATAGAGCTAAAAAAAAAAAAAAAAAAAAAGAGAGACAAGTAATCAGGCAATCCTTAAGCAAAAGGATAAGTGTATTCCATTTACTTATTGTTTACTTCAGCATCCTCAGGTCTAACTTGTTCTGACTTTTAAAACTGCTTTTGAATTCAGCTCTGCAACTGTAATTTCTATGCAGAGCACCTAGGCATTTGGCCATAGACATGTTCTGGAGAGTTAGATATCTATTGGTCATATCGCAAATGTATGTAACAATATAGATGAAGAGAGTGAATTAACGAAGTTTATCAAGAGCCAGCGCAGATACACTTGTTTCCCATTTCAATTGCTGGTCATCCAGCAATTTTAAAAGTCTTTTGCAGCTTATGCAAGTCATATTATATTCCCTGCACTTTTACACATCTTCATTAGAGGAATTACTCTCTTTAAAGACGAATGGCTTTCACCTTCACTTGATAAGGAGGGAATACGTTTTTATAATGAAAGCCAAACTTAATAGGGGATAGCACAACTATGATACCAACATTCCTCAATTCCTTGCTTTTAGTGACTATTTATGTAGCAACCCCACCATTTCATGAAGGTGAAACATATTTTAAATGAACACATGGAATTTAATTTATGTTCCAGACCTATAATCTAAAGGGCCAAGCATAACAGTGTAGGTGGAATAGAGAAATGGAATGGAGAAGGGGGATTAGTGTATTAGCATGAATATAAACAGCAATAGGCTAAAAGCATGATGTCATATAAAGTTTTCCTTAGGAGTCTAAATATCACATTTGCTTGAATGCAAATGCTCACACAATACCAGATGAAAATGAATGTCATTAAAGGAAAAAAAGTTCAACAAAAGTCAGTCTGTTCTGTAACAATAGATAACTAGAGGGGCTTAAAATTACACAGCTTGGAATGAAATACATCTGTTCTCTAGATATGCGTGTTATGAATGTTAGGAAGGAAGGAAGGAAGGAAGGAAGGAAGGAAGGAAGGAAGGAAGGAAGGAAGGAAGGAAGGAAGGAAGGAAAAGAAAGAAATCAGCTAATGGAGCAAATGAACAACACATATCTAGAAAATAATAAAAAATAAAATAATTNNAAGGAAGGAAGGAAGGAAGGAAGGAAGGAAGGAAGGAAGGAAAAGAAAGCCTTCAGCTCCTGGAGCCACTGAACATCACCCATCTCGAAAACTGTAGAGTTTAAAATATTTTATTTAAGTTATCTTAGAACTCAGTCAGAAGGCAGTCAAATAAGTTTCATTATTTGCTTCATGGGGATGTTATGATGCTTTATTAGTCCACATCTATAAATTTTCTTAAAGACTCGAGGGAGAAAGCTGTCACAGAAATAGGAGGTATTATTTTAAAATGAGTTACAAGTCTGTGTGCCCTGGGAGATTATACCACAGAATTTTTATCACCTGCATGATTTCTTATTACTGTGAAGCCAGAGTGGATTTTACAATAGACATGCCCATCTGTATCACAGTAAGTAAATAAATGGATGTTGTATTCAGTGTTATGCTGAATAACATTTGATTTCCTACCATAGTATTTGTTTGGATCCTCTGGTTTTCAGTACAGAGACCTCTAACACCAAAAAAATAAAATTCAGAGTATTCTTTTACGCAGGAATTTTATTAGGCAGTTGAGTGCTTTGATATATAGACATTTTTAATACTACAGATTTTTAATTTGGAAATACAACATTGACTTTTCAGCAAACTAGATCATATTTTACAACTTGCTGGTTCTAAGTGATTGACCCATTTGCCAAGTTTATTATGTAATTTACTAAATAAATCTGCCGTGTTCATTTGAAGAAGGGCTATATATTACATATACTCTCTCTTATATGACATTTTACTGTTGACATGAGATATCATACAGTAAACCATTTTTCCCCTCAGCATTTAAGCTGTCGCTTTGGTAAGCCATACAGATACAGTAATGCAAGAGAAATCCCAAAGGTGGGTTGTGCCCCTGAATGCATCCTGCACCTCAAGGGTAGAGGTAGCGTGTTTCCCCAGATCTCTTCCAGCATATGTCTGTGATCTGCCTGCTCCTGCACAAGAAGAAAGGAGGCCTTTTGCAACCACTGTATTTGCTGCAATTCCTATGAATCAAAATGTCTTACTGTCCAGAACATGTCCATGGGATGGAATGGGCATGTGATAATACTTACCAGGCGTATGAGACCAGAAGAGGACACCAACTGCAGTGACAAATGTGCTGTCTAGCTCTCATTTAGGACATGGGCCAATACAAGGGAACCAATACAAGGTCCCTAAGCCAAAACAGATCACTTGTCTGTTTTTTTGGTGTTTGTGAATTGTGTTGTCCGAATTAAAACTTTTTAAGGTAGGTTAACTCATGCTATCCGTTGTTGTGTTGCCATTTATGCCTCAGACTAATTGGGAGAAAATAGTCACATTGATAAAGAATGCAAGCTATTGCTAAGGTATATGATTTCTTAAACTAATAGTATTAACAAAGAAGAGTCACAGAAGCAAAAATAAGACTGACTCCAAGTCTGTGAATTGTAAATGAAGCGTTTCAAATTGCAGTATATAAATCAACCTAATTTATGTT
Organism: Crypturellus undulatus; assembly: GCA_013389825.1. Classification (NCBI taxonomy): domain Eukaryota; kingdom Metazoa; phylum Chordata; class Aves; order Tinamiformes; family Tinamidae; genus Crypturellus; species Crypturellus undulatus. Next base: position 156,617 of record VWPW01016598.1, read on the forward strand.
TTACATCCTTTTACTATTATGTGGTGATTCTGCAATCAAGTTTTCAGTGTCAAGTGAAATTCAAAGCCAGTATAGCATGTGCCAGTATAGCACATCTTATTATTTTACATCACTGTAGAACAGCAACTGTTTCCTACAGATGTACTTTTGTACTTTTTGTACAAATTATTGTAACAGTTAAAGAAGAATCAGAACTTTAAATTTGTGCAAGTTTCATATAATTTCAAATTTATTTTAAAGCATTTTAAAAAAGACCTACTCCAAAGGTATCTGCTGATTTTGATATCTCCTTGAACTGCTCAAAGTTCCATTGAGTGTTATGTAAGCATACACTTGCACATTACTGAGATTAAATGAACTATATTCCTCTGTGCTAGAGTCAGTTAGGTTTTAAAATATGCCATGTTTTAAATATGTTTTTCTTGTTAATAAAAATACATTAAAACTGAAAAGACAAAAGCATTTTTCAATGAAGCCTATAAACCGTACAAGAGTTAAAGTAGAAGGAAATAGATAGCTACGGAGAACTTTGTCTAAAAGAGAAAAAATGTTGAAAAAATTATACTTTGTATGGTTGTACTTTTTCTCCTTTATTCCTTATTTTTTTCCTTATTTATTTTATTACTTACATTATTATTTTTCATAATTATGTATTCTGTCCAACAATTTTCCAGACTCCAATTTTCTAATGTTGACATATTTTCCTTTTCTATATTCAGGGATTAGTTCTCTTTTACCTGATGTACAATGTCTTCACAATTTCTGATTCTGTAATAGCTAAAAAGTAAAACTAAGGAAAATATATAGAGGAGATCAAAAGTGCCTAATTTAAAAAAATAGTATATAGACAATCCACCTGAAGAACTAGAAATTCATTACTGAATTTATTAACCTTCCTAGAAAAATTACCCCATTACCCTTCCACAAAATAACCCCAAAAGCGAGCTCCAAGATAATAAGGTACTGCTATATGCATTTCGCTGTTTCTACATTCTTCCTCTCATCAAAAAAAAAAAAAAAAAATCACTCAGAATAGAATAAAAATCAATACAGTAACATCAGCATTGGAAGGATAAAGGGGCATATAAAAAAGAAATTGTTTGCCTCGTGTGGAGAATGACCTGGGCAACACTCCTCCAGTGAGTTCATAACTGATTTGCTGAAGCTACTCTTCTCCAGCAGTTGCTCACTAGGGCAACTGTGTACATGCTCTGTTCACAGTGAGAAAAAAATGTGGGAAGCAGAGGGATGTTGCGAGCCAGTAGATACACAAAGTAGAAGATCAAACCCCTATGCATGTTACTTCACCCTGTCCTGCTCGGTATCCAGGTTGTGCTGCCTCTCCTTTTACCCCTGTGCAGAGTTCAGGCATTTTTCATTTCAAGAGGAAATGGCCAAAAACCAAAGCATCAAAAGTTCCGCAGGAACTTAAGGAAAAATTTCCTGACAGTGAGGGTGACAGAGCACTGGAACAGGCTGCCCAGAGAGGTTGTGGAGTCTCCTTCTCTGGAGATCTTCAAGACCCGCTTGGATGCAGCCCTGTGCCACGTGCTCTGGGTGGCCCTCCGTGTGTAGGGACTAGGTTGGACTAGATGACCTCTAGAGGTCCCTTCCAACCTTAGGCATTCTGTGATTCTATGATTCATGGGCGCTCTTCCTGCAGACCCCTGTAGGACAAGTTTTTTCTGTCACTGAACTGCTAGAGAAAAAAAACAAAGGTGTCTCCTTCCTGCTTCCTTCCCTCCCTAGGGTTAGGATGAAAGCAGGGATTTGAACAAAACTAACAGCCCCTCAGATGCCTGGCTTTCATTCTTGCTAAAAAAGTCCGGCACTCTCATTGCACAAAGCTTACAAAATACTCCTCTCCTTTTTAGCCTGTTCAAGCCACTTCCTCACCTTATTTATTTCTAAATCCTCTAGTTGTGGTGTGAACCTGACAGGCAGGGAGTTACCTCAATGGCAGATAAAAAAGGAGCACCTGGAGAGGTGAATAATTCTATTTTAGCACATAATTTTCCATAGCTCCACTTCTGTTAAGCCTGTGTTTTTTTTCTCAGTGTGAGACACACTGACCATACACACATTTAATCTGAAATGTTTTTGTGGGAATAACCCTTTTTGGAGAGCACAAAGCAAAAGAGAAGAGACTGAGGAAAGAGTCACTGTAGAAGTAGGATGTTAAAGAGTGGGACTAAAAGTCCTGTTTTCTCACTTGATTACTCACCTAGACAATTTACAACTTTTGAGTTTTCAGTACTTTGTTAAAATTTGTTTAAATCCCAAATCAGCTGTAGTTCCTGCAGCTGAAGGTCCTAATGGACTTTTTTTTTTCTATCTAGAACTTTTTGATTTTATATACTCTCATATGAATCAAACTTTTTGTTTTGCATTTGATATAAAGCTTTTCCCAAGAAGATCATAGTCTTGAAAGAAGAGATATCTTGTTTTCAAAAGCAACTTGTAAGGTTCAGATTTTCTCCACTAAATGACAGAAATGTTCAATGTCCACTTAGTAATTAGATCAGATCTCTGGGTGTTTTGCCTTTGGCATAGATTTGATCTCTTCATTTGTTAGGCATTCTTATTTTGTGTCTCTTGAAGTAGTGGATGGGACATATATATGTTTCAGAGCAGGACTTAAGATGTGTAGTACAGGTGGAGTACATGTGCAATATGCCACAGTCTGAGTCAAAATTAGCATGTGCATTTCAATATCAGTATTTTAAGTATATATGTCTTCTCAGTTCTAATGCTATGCCTCAAAAACGTGTATTTCATTTCTGCAGAAGTGTAAATTAAGGTAAATACAGCAACAAAATGATGCACACTCTGAATTATTTATTTTTAAACAATGTGTAATCTATCTACATCTGCCTTTCCATTTAATATCATTCTGTAGTTTTAGACAGAAGTGGAATATTTACAATCAATACTTATTCTGTGCTGCACACTGAAGATGCACCACTGTTTCCAAAAATTTGAACAATTCACTGATGGGATATAGTAAATTTTCATGACAAGGAACTTATTCTTCATTAAAAGACAGAGATTCAAAATGCAAAATTTTATGAGATATACATAAAAGATTATGAAAAGGGTTAAAGTACTTCAAATTCTTAAATTATTTTTGAAAAAAAAGTACAATTTTATAAAGTATTACTGGGTCAAAATCAAGAGAAATTAGTTCCTGAATCATAATTTAGAGATAATTAAGCAAATGATGTTGAGTAACAGGTGCAGGCAATACATAGCTCTCCCTGCACTGGCTCTCAAGGTAGAGAACATTTATCTTTTCTAGTTCTCCTAGAGATTTACTCACACTTGGTATTCCCATCTGCCCTTCAATATTCAGGGACTTGATGGGACTGATGTGTTGGAAATCTTTTAACTTCCTTTTCTGCCCACATAACTGCTCATTAGCCAAGATAAACAGCTTGTCTTCCTGTAATTAGAGTTGGACTGGATGTTGAGAACCTGCCCTGGGCAGAAGGAATTTTCTCCTTTGCTGGCAGACCAACTCGATGGAAGGTTTTTTATTTATTTCTTTAATTTATTTTCCCCTTACGTTCTGCTCACTATTCCTTTGCCTCTCAACCTACATTTAGTATGAACTTAAAAAAATTCCCTGTGAAAATAATTAGGGTCTGGCAAACTAATTTCCTGCTACAGAACTGAGAGCAAAGCTGCCTGAAACCAAAGACCAAGCTGCTATAACAACAGCTAATGTTTCAAATCCAGCTGGAAGACAAGAACATGAATTTGGGTTTGATTTTGATTACTACCCCACTCATCTAGCTGAGAGCACAGGAATTGGAGAGAAGCTGCTGGTCCAGCAGAGGTCACTCTCCTTCTGCATCCTGTCACCCCTACCCTACTCCCGCCCGTGGTGGGGATTGGGTGCTAGTGCCTCACCTAACAGTCCTCAGCGCTGAGAGCGATCAAGGGAGGAGGAAGGGGGTCAGACCCCTGCTTTCAAAGGACATTCAGAGTTCTGACCTCATTATCGTCTTTAAGTTCTACAGGAAAGTACTTACGTTTCTTTTACTTGAGTGTTTTCCAGGCTAAGAGTGAAAGCAAGTGGTCTGGGACTCCAGATACCATGTGCACAACCTTATATACACTTGCTAGATGTGTGCTAGATAGATTGAAACCCAGTGTCTTCCTGTGACAGAGAAGCTTTGGGAATTTGTAAGTAGGGAGAAGAAGAAAAGGCAAGAGGTCATCTATAATTTCTTGATTCCTCTTAGTCTATAGAGTTTCAGAAGCATTGAAGTAGTGAAAGAATATGTGAAAACTATTAAAAAATAGATTCCTCTTTGAAGAGTGACTGCTGATGTTTCAACATCACTCCTTTTTCTTTTGAAATACGTTAACATGGTTACCACACTCATATGGGTGCCACATTACTCGACATTTCAGTACAGTACTCATTCTCTGAGTGACACAGATTATTGCTGGTGGCTAGAATATGATACTGACTTTACTCTGCAAGTTTTAACCATGTTTGAGCTGCGCAGACTGTGAGACCAGGTTGCTTCCCACATGGAGTTATCTGCTTCAACTCTGTTGCAGCCTAAAACATCCTTCCAGCTGCTTTCTTCGTCTTTGCTAGGTGGTGATCATGACACCATCTAACAGACATTACCTTGTGTGAGCAGTATCTGTAGAACTTGGGCATGCAGGCTTGGAGGAGTCCCGCAATATGTCCTCTATATGTAGCTTTTTAAAATTATTTTCACACAGATTCTTCCACCCCTCATCCCTTCTCATTCCAGATCACTGATCTGCAAATCAACTAAGGTCAGAGCTGAGCAAGAAATACAAAGTCTTTGGTACTCTCTGCTTTGCCTGAAAAAGTAATCAGCTGAGAATGTTTAGACTATTTATTTTATACTCTTTTAGACTATAGACTTTTAAATGCCAAGAAACAAAGTACCAATTCAAAATTTCCTTTGCAAATCTCTTGTAAACTTCAAAACCCTAAGAAGCTTAGTCTGTCATGTAGACTTCTCCTTGCATGCAGTGTACCCTTAAGAGAAAGGGAGTATTGTTTCAAAAAAAAAAAAAAAAAAGCAATGACCATGCTAATAAATAATAATTAAAAAAATCAACATATGAAAGCCAGGATATTAAGAAGTGGTCCCAACACTGAAGCATTGTTTGTAGTGTTCGTAGGAAAATCTATTAATCATAATGAAGACTTAAATACTTAAAGACTTAAAAAAAGAGGACTAGCACTATAAAATATAGCAGTGTCCTTTCTTCCTTCCTCTCTCTTCTTTTCCTCTTCCTCTCTCTGTTTTACCCTTCTTTACTCTCTCCCTTGCTGAATTTCTTTTCTATGTTGCTTACTTACCTTGTTTCCTTTCCTTTCTGTCCTGCTTTCCTGAGGTAGAACAGCTCCTGCAGGTAATCCTATGCAGAAACAGACACTCATAAGAGTAGAAGATCCAGTGAAGCAGATCCACTTGGGTGCTTTACTTCTGAGCCACACATAAATAAAGGACCAAAAAGAGCAAAACCTTAGTGGCAGCTGTGCATACAAAAATAACTCCTATAGGAAAGGAAAGCAGTGCTTCAGAATCGTAGAATCGTTACGGTTGGAAAAGACCTTTAAGATCATCAAGTGCAACTGTAAAAACAAAAGAAAATAATGATATGGTAATATTTCACATTATTTCCTAACGCTTAACAATTATATTTTGGCCTATGCTTTTACACTGAATATACAAGCTAAGCTTTTGTTATTTTTTATTTATCAATATTTGGCAGTAAAAATCAGCGTGCCTTAGACATTCTGTGTTAAAAATTGCTTTCACTTCCTAGCATTCTAGTTATTTTTTTGCCAAAGATTCCTATTAAGAATAGATCTATAACTTAATTAAATTATGCTTGCATCGAGGTCTACGTGCATTAACAATGTAATGTATGCGTTTTTCATTAAATCCATCATTAAATCCGTCAACAATATATTTTTAAAAATCAGCATATTATTTTATACTTAAATAGAGTTCAAAATCCTTTTAAGTCTTGTGTGACGTCATGTTAGACCAATCAATAAAGGCTATCTGACTTTCCTTTTAACTTTCAACATAACTATACTTATTTTCTGTTACAAAATATCTTTATTGTGTAAACCATTATTATTATTTATTCACTTGCAGTTTTTTATAGAAATGGACCATCTAAAATCTTAAACTGATGATCTTCATATCATATGAGGCAGACACAGTATGTCCTTTATTCACACAGCAACTCATGATATATTTTCACAGAGTGATTGTGTATTACTTAATATCACTTGATCAGTCACCCAGCAAAACTGGGTTGCCAGTGTCATCAGCAGAGACCTTTCACTGCTGTTCACCAGCTCCAGCTTCTCCTGCCAAAGTTCTTGTCTGTCTCTTTTTATTTCTTATCATCAATTTTCTTATTTTTATTTCTAGACAACTGACATATGAGTTGCTTCACATTGCATGAATCTTTGTATTTCACTAAAGCAGAGCTATGTGTCTTCAGCATCACAGCCTTTCATAAGAGTTTTCTGTTTAACAAATGTCAGTGACAACAGATCACTTGTTTTCTTTTACTGATGCTTTTCCTTGTGGAGGACTGTGAACTTACTTTCCAGAGGTACTTTACACCTGTGGTTACACTTGGCTTGGAACATATTTAACAATAGTAATTTCTGTTGAAAAATTACTTATGTTGAGGTGGAAACAATTCATTGGAACACATCATTTTCAACAGAATTTCATCAGAAAGATTTCAAGAGCTCGTTCAATCAGAAAGAATGAGGCACATGACTGATGGCCACTATCTCCATGTATAAATGACTGACTACTGAACAGACTGGATAACTGGGCAATGAGAAAGCTTATGAAATTCAACAAGTCCAAGTGCACGGTCCTGCACCTGGGGAGAAACAACCCCAGACACCAGTACAGGCTGGGGACCGACCTGCTGGAGAGCAGCTCTGCAGAGAAGGACCTGGGCGTCATGGTGGACGACAGGTTGACCATGAGGCAGCAGTGTGCCCTCGTGGCCAAGAAGGCCAATGGGATCCTGGGCTGCATTAAGAGGAGCCTCTCCAGCAGGTCGAGGGAGGGGATCCTGCCCCTCTACTCAGCCCTGGTGAGGCCACATCTGGAGCACTGTGTCCAGTTCTGGGCCCCACAGTACAAGAGGGATGTGGAGCTGCTGGAGAGAGTCCAGCGCAGGGCCACAGGGATGATCAGGGGCCTGGAACATCTGCCCTGTGAGGAGAGGCTGAGGGAGCTGGGCCTGTTCAGCCTGGAGAAGAGGAGGCTGAGAGGGGATCTAATTAAGTGTGTACAAGTACCTCAAGGGAGGCAGTGAGGAGGATGGTGCTGGCCTCCTTTCAGTAGTGGCCACCGACAGAACTAGAGGAAACTAAAGCATCAAAAGTTCCACAGGAACTTAAGGAAAAATTTCTTAACAGTGAGGGTGACAGAGCCCTGGCACAGCTGCCCAGAGAGGTTGTGGAGTCTCCCTCTCTGGAGATCTTCAAGACCCGCTTGGATGCCACCCTGTGCCACGTGCTCTGGGTGACCCTGCGTGTGCAGGGAGGTTGGACTAGATGACCTCTAGAGGTCCCTTCCAACCTTAAGCGTTCTATGATTCTATGATTCTATCACTAAATGGGAACAAGCAATACTCCAGATGCTGTTCCACAATCACTTTCTTGCTTTCAGAAAGCACCATGAATGGATAGATTTTTTTTTTAAATCAGAGAACAAAGTTTTGTTTTTGTCACCTCCAACATCATTTACATCTGAATGCACAGTTTTAGGATTCTCAGAATTCAAATTGCAAGATAAATTTTGTGCCTCCAGCCTTACTACTTTGCTTTCTTTGGCTCTCATTGTTTCAGTGTTAATAATTTTTTTTATTGTCTACAAAATGCTCATTAACATGTTAAAAAGAAGAGATGCATCATCTTAACATGGTATACAACAGCAGATAAGAGTTTACAGATTTATTGGGACAAATTTAGAGGTTCATTTAAATGTGATTTTTTTTTTTTTGATCCATCTGTTCGCTCTATGCTCATTACTGTTGCAGACTTTTGGAGAAAATTGTATTAATGCATAAGACAGCTTAAACTAGTGTAATTTCAAGATGTAGAATAAAGCACAGGCGCAAGGTTTATAGGTTCATAGATGTTAAGGACAGAATGTCTAGTGGCCATTAAGTTTATGTATATAATTAAGAAAACATTTGAGATAATGATATGTCTGTATTATTTCTAATTCACATTTTATCTTGAAATTTCAGCCATAGGGCCATATTCACCTACTAAATTAAGGAGCATGTGCAGCTAATTTCAGGTTATAATCACCTTCCAATAAATTGGTCCCAAGAAAAACTGACTAATAAAAGCTCTTTATCTTGCCGTAAAAAGGCACACATTCTTTTCCAGGTCATTCTCATAGCTTTTCTATAGATATTTCTTAATATTTAAACGTTTTTTATGAAGAATGGTAGTAGTACCAAGAAAAATAGTCAAGAATAGTTTTCTTCAATATTGTGTTGTCAGCCACATTCACATTCCTCCCATTTCTTCCTTTTTCATACAAAGCTGTATCCAGAGTAAAGTTATATATTTAAGGTATCCTCAGCCCTTGACAGAATATGAACTTCATTAAAATACATTTCTTCCTAGTTTCCACAGAAATCGAGTATCAGTGACTTGTTCCTGTTACGTAGCCTTTCATTCACCTTTGGCTTACCATTCTTTTCAGGTATATGGCTTTTCTGACCATGACCAAAAGTACCCTTCTGAGGATCAAGAACTGCTGGGGAAAGACATATTGCACCTGGCAGAGTGGGGCAAGAGCATCTATTCCAAGAGACAAACAGACCTGGCAAGAGTTTTAAGCTAGTAAAATAGAGGAGGGAGAATATAAAAAGCAGACCTAAACTGTCCTGTGATCTTGTAAAACAGGGACACTACAAAGGAGGGACATGCAGAGGTAATGTGCAGGATTAAAACTGATCTTGTCGGCAGCAGTGTGGTACTAGACAGTCTGATTATGAAATTGGATCTAACTATTTCAGTCTTCGAGAAAACCACGGCAATGCCACGAGAAAGAGAGAAAAGATATGTGTTAGTCTGTGAAAAAAAGCTGTGTACTACCGAATGATTGCATAATTAAAATAATACACTCAGGTCACTGGTCATAAGTTTTCCTAGGAGTCACATAGGATTTAGAAGAGTGAATCAGAAAAGAGGCGCAGAATGGAAGAAGCATTCCTTCACTTGCAACAGTCACATGAAAAATCTGGCAGCTATATGACACTGTAGCAGCAGGTCTCCATTCTTGTTCTGAATATGCGCATGTGTGTTGGATTTTCAACGATTATTATTTTAACAACCAGGATTACTCCCTTGAGATGAAATCAGAAGCACATGATATGGATTTTCATTTTCTCTTAGTGAGTTTAAAGTTTTGTATAAATGTAATGACTGTAACGCATGAGGCATAAAGAATCCATCTTTTTTTTTTTTTTGCTACACAAATAAAACAGAAGAATATTTTCAGCAACAGACACTGTAACAACATGCAAAGAATTTCAAGAGAGAAACAAGTATGTATGATGTAAAGGAAAAATAGCTTACTGCTAAGTTAAGATCAATTAATGATCACTAAGGAAATTATTTAATAACCATATATCAAAAGAAATGCAGGAGCCATTTATTGATTCTTCAAGCTCATAAGATCCTTATCCGTAATGTAAAGAGCATTATCTACTGTAAGTACATATGGCAGACCACATTACTACAGTGCTTGTGAACTAGTTGTTGTTGAAGTAGCATTTTCATAAGAGAAATAGAAAATAGTAAAAAATGAAAATGGAGGAGTTTTTAATTCAGTTTGGCTGTTCAAACTTTACTTCTCTTTTTCATTAGGAATCTATTTCTTCAGGTGAAAAAAACAACTCCAGAGTAAAACCTTTTCATACAGAGCAAAACCCAAAGCAAACATAAAAATCTGGAAGCAGAATATGGATTTCTACTTATATGCAGATGTTAAAAATAATCTATTTATAAACTGATATGCTTAAATATTTGTACAATGAGAGAACAGGGAATGATCAGATCCTTTTTAACTGAGTGACCATTTCAGAAAATGTTCTGATTTACAGAATCCTGTCAAAAACTTTTGTCCTTATTGTTAGGTGAAAGATCTAATTTACATAAGATATATTATTGGATAATTTTGGTCCTCTCATGCAAGAAGAGAGCTTAATCAAAGAAAAGTTACATGGCTAAATCTCATTCCAAGAATCTATACCTGATTAATTTGTAGATTCCATTGTAGCTGGGCCACTTCTAAAATATCTACAGTAAATTTGTAGAATAAAATAATCTGCCCTTTGCACATGAATATACTGCATCCCTACAAAATATGTATATATTTGCACTAAAACTTCAAAGTGTTAGAAATATAAATATCAGACAGATTGTTTTCACCTGTTAATATTTATTCATGCTGATACTCAAATAAAAATTCAGACAGCAACCTTTCAATTGTAGGATACAGTGCTGTCTTCCATGTCCTGTTGTGTAGTAATTTTTTCTTCATGGGGCTGACACAGCTTTAGATGCAGAAAGAGTTTGAACAGGAAAGAGTTTGATGCAAGGATATAGGATGTATTCACCAGTAACACAATTAAAACACTGCCGAAGAGAGAGGAGAAGGCATGAAAAGGCACAAAATTCTGGTTGTACTATGAGTTCAAGGTGTCCAATGTCTCTAAAAATCAGGCTCTTAGTATCTTTCAGGAAAGAGTGGTGTAATTTATGGACAGAAATGAATTAAAGTATCCCCATCAAACAAGAAATCTATAATCTTAATTTAGCACACTTTCATTTTTATCGTGCAGAATTCAGTACTCCCTTTCCATCCTTGACATGACTTCAGTGTTGCTGATTACTTTAGAAGCTTCTTTTCAGGAAAAGATGTCATATTTTATCATAAGACATGAAACAAAGGTCTTCGTTTCAAATGCCCTTTCATAAAAGTAGAAATTTTGCAGTCTTTTATTTTCCTCCTTTTTATCGAAGAAGCCTGTTTCACATGTTTGCTGTTTGCTGTTCTGTAATAAACCTCTTCCATGAGATAAACTCATGACTGTGTCAAGGTCTGCCCATATTTGTCTTAATACCTGTAAGAATTCCAATCTCCTACTCCAGCCATCACATGACCTCCCAAAAATCTCTCTAAACAGTTAATTTCTACTGTGAACACATGTAATTTCTGCCCTTTTTCAGTTATTTAAGATCTAATGGGATATCTGCATAAAATAGGTGAAGAAAAAACTTGTAGGTGAGGAATCTGCAACTTTAATTGTCTTAATTGTCTTAAATATTAAATAACTGTCTTGAATTCTTCATGGAGAACACGACACAACCCCTGTTGCTCTTCTTCAATTCATATATATGCTAAATTCTTTAAAACAAGATTTTCAGTATTTTTCAAGCATTTTAGCTTTGTTTACGTTCTGTTGCTATTTAACATTAGTCTGATCTAATTTATATAGAATCTATATGTGCCCTTAGAGAAAAATCTTTTTTTTTTTGTCTTAAACTTTATTTGCCTCATGTCTGGTGAACACATTCAAACCAATGGTTCCAACATAAACCAGAGCTATTGTTCTATCCCTTTCCATTTATTTCCTTGCAGGTTAACTGAAAGAAATCAAGATCTATCTATCTGGACACCAGTGGGTTCTTTAAAATACTTGTTGCTTTTTTTCTACTCACACCTGCATGAGTCACAGTTGTTAGGAGAAGATATCACTCGCACAACAGATGGGCAAGCTGGATGCAAAGAGGCCTTGGGTGCCCCTAAGGGCACTTCTCCTGTCCAAGACAAAGCCAGCCTGAGTTCTTTATTACAGATGGATTTGAAAATAGACATAACTCAGCTGCTCATTCACTTTCCTGGCTGTTTGCATCAATAACAGACTGTGAAAGAAGGTGTGAGTATATTAGTTTATTATTCAGATTTGTTCTACAGCTATAGATTTTGCTGCATAACACAAGTGGGACATTGTATGGAGGATTACGTAGGAATAACATTATATTATTTTTCCCTTTGGCTGATACTAGGACCAGTGAAGGACAAATTTGGTCTTTCACTCAGATTAGATTGCCTCTGGGTTCTTAATATGTACTAGCATTAATCTAACAGTATTGAGTTTACCATGCTGCTTTGATATGTTACCCCAGTACATTCTTGTTTTAAATGTCCTCATAAGATTTTGCTGTGTTGACAGTATCTTTTTATCTTCTTACTGTTTGTATCACTCACTAACACTGATATTTTTAAAAAAATGAAGTCTACTATTTGAGATTATTTTCTATTTATCTATTTCTAATTACTTATTTTAATGTGCTTTAAATGAAACTCAAGGAATGATGCATATTTTATTTTTTTCAGATGCATAGTCATAATTCCTGGTATTTAATTACTTAGAATTATATGGATTTTGCACAATGATAATGAATTAAATTGGTAAAGTCAGTCCTTGCTTGAACTGTTTTTAAGGTGCAATTGCTTTGGACCAGAGACAGATGGATGTAATCCTGCTTTACGTTTTATAAAGCAGAAATAATTTTCCTAGAATTTCACAACTGTATAAAGTATATATTTGCCCCATCTGCTACCCAAAGAAATTCAGACATGCTGAAAAGAACTTCAATAGTAATGCTGAGAAAGCCTTCAATAGTAAAAATTTAGTGAATATTAGTGCTTTTGTCCAAGACATTACATATATATAATATCTAGAAGAAGATGGTAAAAGTGTTGCTTATGACAGAAGTATTGGGAAAAGCACTTACTCTATTTCTTTTCATTCAAATATTCCTAATTTGTGATATGTTTTATATGACCTGGAACGAATCTAAGAAATTCCAAGGATCTCCTTACTGATTTGGAGCATGTATACTTTTTATCTTTTTATAAATATTTCAGCTCTACCTTTACTACATTCACAAATTCAGTAGAGGAATTTGCCATAGCAAATTGGATCTCTGTCCCCCAACAGCAACATTAATGTTTATTATGTAAAGTTGTACAGATAGTATTTCATATAAAATATGCTTTAAGCAGTGTAATATTGTATATAGTGAATAATTTTAAGGCTTAATATAAATGTCATTTGAGGCAACTAGCTAATAGGTAAAGTTTTAATAAAAAAAATGCAGGAAAAGGATTTGATTATGACTTTTCTGTTCAAACAGTGAATTTTAGGTTATGTGCATTTCCATGTTTCAGAGTATGTATTTTTAAATGCAAATTGTTGACATTATCATTCTAATAGCAATAGATGTCTTTGGAGGGAAATAAAGATTCTTAACTTAAAAGAATCATATTTTGCTGTTATTCATCATTATATTATCCAAAAGTACATTTTTTAGGGTCTTGCAAAACATTAGCAAACAAACCTCATTTAAGGATTGTTTTGCAGATCTAAACTACCACATTTTTGTGATTCTAACCTTACATATACCACCATTAATCCTGATAATAAAGGGACCTGATATTTTACTTTTTACAAAAATTCTAGGAGTATTTCTGGCTATGCAGCCCAGGTTATAATAACTATAATATGGTTTTATTCAAAGTAACACAGTAATTGATTCTTATGAATAATGTATAAAGAAAAATATTTTAAATGTCTTGAAGACTTTTTGATTTTTATAGTGTCTAACTGTAATAATAAAATTTTACCCTTAAAAATATGGCAAATGTACAATATAAATAATTTTAATAGGATTTGTTGATTAAGTGTGGTAATCAGGAATTCAAAACTGGATTCACACCAGCTGATTTTAACTTTTTTACATCTACATTAATATTCTTTGGCTACCTTTGTAAAAAACCGTGCCAAAAGAAGACTCATCTTTTATAATTTAATACCTTGCTTTCTGGAAGGAAGATTCTATCAGTGAACTGTAAAATGAGTACAGTAACTATTTTAGATGTGTTTATCTACTGTTAGATATTAGGAATTTCAGACCTGGTGCTTGATCTATACTGGGCATCATGTTAAACTCAAAACAGAGCATCGCAGAATTGTTTAGTCTGGCAGCCACCCGTGGACATCACATAGTCGTCTGGCGGAGACGTGGCCTCCTCAGTGTTGAGCAGAGGTGAGGCACCTCCTCCCTCCACCTGCTGGCAGTGCTCTGCCCAGTGCTGCCCAGGGTAGCGTGGGCCTTACTTTGCATGTCCCTTCCCTTTGCTGAGTTTCCGGTTGCTCCTGCCACCCATTTTTCCAGCCTTCTGAGGGTCTTCCTAAGGGAAGCCACTCTTTCCAGCTCTATTTCAGACTTGGTAAAGGTGCATTTGTGTCACCTCTTCCTAGTTATTAATGAAGATGATAAGCAGTAATGCCCCCACCATCACCCCAGGACAACACCAATGTCTGACCTCCAATGAGACTTTTTGCCACTGGTCACAACCCTCTTCCTCTGGCAATATGGCAAGTTTTCTGTTCACCTCAATGACCACTTCTCTAGCCAGTCTTGGCTAGACTTCAGCTTGTTTACGAGGATGTTGTGAGAAACATGTTACGAAGACATGTCCCCTGCCCCACTTAGCAATGGGTAGATGTTTTTTTCTCATTTTTCTTCTTTTTCATGCACTTATCAGATTCAACTCAAGAGCAATACCTTGTAAGAGTATTCCTGCATGTTGGGACAGTGTCTTTTTATTTTCATCTGTTTCTGTTTCCACCATTTTGTGCTTGAATTTAGGCAGGAACTCCTTGTTCATCTATGAGCCCCTCTTGGCACCTTTGATTGCTTTCCCACTTGTCAGGATGGACCGTTGACCTGGAGGAGGTGATTCTTGAATATTAACCAACACTCTTGGGCCACTCTTCTCTTTAGGATTGCATTCCATAGGATTCTTGCAAGCAGCTCCCCACAAAGCAAGTCTCATCTTCTGAAATCAAAAGTTGTGATTCTACTTTTTGTCTTGTTGAGCCTCCTAGAGTCCTGAATCCTACTGCATTATGGTCACTGCAGCCAGTGCTGCTCCTGACTAGCTCATCTCTATATTTTCTCATCATTCATTTTTGATTCAACACTTAAAAGCAAAACAATCTGAAGAAATAGATACTCTTAGCAACCCAAACAAATCCCAAAGATTTGGATGCTTTCAAACGGAAAATTGCCCTTTTTCCTGGCCCATAATACAGAGAGTCTAAAATTCAAGAATACTAGTAGCTCTCAACTGTCAAAGCCCTTTCACAGAAATAGCTGATCAGTTTGATGCGAAGCTACAGTTGCATTTTAGCTTCCATCTGCGGTCCAGAATAATGGTGAAAAATAACTACAACTGTGTACTGTAATTTAAGGGAATCAGAGGTGCTCTGAATGTAAACTATATGATTTTCTTAATCCCGTATGCAGGGCATCGCATGGGAGAGGGAGGGCTTCATGAAATGGGGGAAATAAACATCAACATTTTTTTCATTCCCCATATATTCAACAGTCCATTTACAAATAGTCTTTGTTCTCTGTTACATTGATTAAACTGCTTTGTAATAACATCTATAAATTCTTCTAGGTTTTTCCATAAGCATCCTTGAAGGATGGCACTAACTATGATTATTATTCCTCTCTTTCCAGTAGCGGTAAGCATTGTGTACATAACTTATCTAAAATACTTACATGGAAAATGGCATGGTATCACTTATTTTGACCACATTTGTGGGCAGAATCTACATGTAAAGTTATATGTAAGCTGCTTCATGTGTGTTCTGTAGAGTATTGTGACAAAATCTTAGCAAACGCAGTCTGATCACCCATTCTTTTCCTTTTTTTTTTTTTTTTTTTGGATCTAAGAGACTAAATTCATGATCCAGTTCCTGTGTATGATCAGGACTGTATGGGTGCCCTTGGAGCAAAAATAGAATTGATTAAAAATTGTTGACGTTGAGTTTCATTTACAGCCTGCTTTACAGCAGTGAGAATGATTGTTGTTGGATATGTGAGATACACAGCTCTGTCAGCCAGAGATGCATCAACATTTGTAAGAGATTTTTATTCGATGTGTGTTATTTCCCTTCACAGAAATTTCCCTTCACAGAAATGACAAATAGTGTTTAAATGCATGCACTACATTATACGCATATGACTTTTACCAGACCGGAGATACCCTTCATTCTGTAAGAAATAAATATCTAGCTTTGGTCATCCTTAATAAGCAATGATTTCTTCTCTCCTGCTTAGACCTTAGTTCAGCTTTCAGACTTCTGAACAGCTTTTCAGATACGATGGTCCCATCACTAAATCTGACATATGTTCTCAAGCAATTTAATCTTCATACTACTTTTTTCTTTAATCAATCAGCATAATCTCATTCCTAATAATATACTGCATTCTAAGTATTGTAAAGCATAAGGAAACTTACTTGTCTAAAGTAACTTGTGATCACTACCGCTAATGCTGAGCACAGTAGAGGACAATATTTAATGCTGGTGGAAAACCAAGTCTTCTTTAGCTTCGTTTGGACACTTTTTGTATTATTTGCCATCACTGCATTAAAATTAACCATTTCGCAGTGTCACAGTTGTGTAGAATTTTCTCTTCAGCTTGAACATGTGAAGCTTTCTTTTGAAAAAAAAGCAATTTCATTCTGCTGATATCTATTTGGAGTGCTTTTCAAATACTTTGCAGTCTTTGCTATATTCCTGTCAACACTTTTTCATCCTTTAAATTGACTTGGCTGCCCTATCAAACACAGGCTAATTTTCTTCACTTTTAACAGCCTTCGTTACCGATTTCCTTTCTGACTGATCATGTTTCATTCAGTACTAAGCACGACCAGGTCATCTGTTTTTTATCTTTCCATGATATCAGCCATCATTTTCCTTTTGTTAAAGGCTTTCTACTTTTCCTTAGGCTGTCACTCAGCCTTGGCAGATCACATATACCACACATAAAATCTTTTCGTTGATCTTCAAATTCTCCCAGCTGCAATGTCCACCGAAAAGATTTGTCACAACTGGTCTGCTGCTCTGCAGAAACTATGCCCTTCATGGGTGACAAGTATGGGTGTCCTATGAAATTGTCTTTTTATTCAGTTTGTGTGTGCCTGCTGTTTCTTGTCTTGCATGAGGTTTGATTTTGTTCTTGTTTTTTTTTTTTACAGTATTTTATGCAGTTAGTTCATAAACAAAGCTTCTGGATGCAATAATGATGAAAAATAATGGATTGATTTGATAATGATCTCAATGTCAATCCCTGACCAGAAAAAAAAATGTGAACAAAGCCTGTTCAACACACATGAAATCTTGTGGCAGGAAGCAGCATAATTTAAAAGCAAAACTAGCAAAGAACTTTCAGTTGAAAAAATAAAATACATATTACCTCCAAAATGCTTCAATGCATTCAAAAAGCCCCCCAAAATGTAAAGGAACTGGAGTACTAACACTAATCAACAGAAGGTAGTTGTATTATTATTTTTTTAATTATCAAATATCTTTTTTGAGCAGAATAAATTGGTAGGGGGGAGAATTGTACCGTATTTCCTGCTTTTGACAAGATTATGTGTGGAACTGAGATCATTGGCTTCCCCTGATTCAAGTCTATTTTTAGACAGAGAGAAAGTATTCTTTATATACAGTGAACAATTCAACAAGGAAGATCTATTAGTATTAATAACAATGCCATATGAAGAATATGATTTTATTGCTTACTGAGAAAATAAAATTGTTTGAGGATTCATTTCTGTCCAGAAGTCCAGCAATCTGGAAGCATGCTGATGGTGAGACAGCACAAAAAGAAAAAAAGACACTGGTTACAGGCATCTTAGTGAAACATCAATCCAAGAAAATTAATACAAAAAGACTTAATAAAGTATGCTGGAATATAATTATTGGCAGTCAATGTCAGATTAATGATCTCAGAAAGGATGTTCTATTTTTGCTTTAAGAATTTGCATATCAAACAAATCAAGTTTATTTATATTCATATAATGGCAAAATATGTTCTCTGATGTTGGATGCAAAATCAGTGATGACTGTGACCTAAAAAAAAGCTAAAATGTTCTTAAAAACAGAAAATTCATAAACAGTTATAACCCTTTATAGGGTGATACATTACGTCCATCAAGTAGCCCAACGTTAGTCAAAAGTTAGACATGTCTGTCATTATTACACATCTATAAATATATGTCATTCATTTAAGCTTTATTCTCTTGAGTTCTTAGCTTGGTCACATTTTTAGCTGTTATCTTCAAGCCTACAGATTAGGAGTTCAAATCCATAGATTATAATAGGAAGTTTTAATGATGTCTGTGACATAACAAAAGATCTTTTTATATATTGCAGTCATTACTGCTCATGACATTTAGAAGTAAACTTGCCTGAAATGGACATTAAAAGTTTTGACCATTAAAACAGGAATCAGATTTCACTGTTGCAGTTTTCTGAAAAGTGAGATGCCTGAGGGTTTAGCCTAAATGTGTCCCATTTCCTTTTTAAATCTTCAGTCACTTAAGGATTCCTGAGCGACTGATGACAGTTTCACCGTCAAAAATGTCCCACCATGTTGTTCTTACTAACTCTGCAAAATGGAAAGTAAGTTAAGGAGTTCAGGGAGATTGTGTTTTGAAATATATCCAAAGTAATGTGCCAGAAGCATTACCAAACACACAGACACAAAAATGGAGTGTTTGAAGAAATTAAATTTGTAGTCCTTACTCTATTAGAATTTCAAGTATGTTACAGTGGATATCTTTAGTGTTTTTGTAAAGGAAACAAATTTCTTCTGGGCTAACAAGGATGTCCATAATATAGAGTAGGAAATAATATGTACATACATATCATTCACAAGATATTTTCCCCTGATATATATGCAAGAGTTTAGAGCTGGTCTGCGACCTACATGCTTATGAAGGATTACTGAGATTTTCAGGGTTGCTTAATAATGAAATTCCCATAGGCTTTAGTAAGAGTTATGGGACCCAGTGCTCCCTTAAAGTCATTTCTTACATATATCTACTTCAGCTACAGCAGAAATAAAACACTGCAACATTTCAGAATAAATGATTCAATAGCAGTGCCATAAAACAGTTTGCAACGTGAAATGAAAGGAACTATCTTATTTGACTGAAAATACTGAGATGTTTTAGCTGGGTATAATACAGTTGCCCAGGGTGGTAATGATGAAGGACTCTATCGAAGTGTCACTAGATATTTGATAATCATAAATAACCAGCATGAAATCTAGTTTCACATTGGATCTGCAGATGTCTTTTACAGTAAGTGGGAAGTTAACCTTGTACTGAAGCAAGGATAGTCTTAAAGGGAAGACTGATGCTGTTGTCATTAACATCACCGCCCAAAGCAGTCTGGCTTACATTTCCCTTTCAGAGAATTTCAGAATTCCCAAACCACTGAGGCTGGCAGGCACTTCCAAACCTCATCTGGTCCCTGCTCAAGCACTGTCTGGATGCCCATCTGGTCATCTGACCCACTTTCCAAACAGGATGAGCTGCAGCAGGTCGCTCAGGACCATGTTTGTTCAGGCTGCAGATATCTCCAAGGACAGAGGTTCCACGGCTGCTCTGTGCAACCTGTCCCAGTGCTCAGTGACCCTGACAGTGAAGAAGGGCTGTCTTCTGTCAAGTGGGATTTGCTGTGTTTCAGCTTGTGCCTACTGCCTCCTCTCCTGTCACTGGGCACCACTGACAAGAGTTTGGCTCCAGCTTCTGTGCTCTCCCCATCTGGGGTTTATATGCATGGTAAAAGCTCCTGGCTAAACAGCTCCAACTCTCAGCTTTTTCTCAAATCAGAGATGGCTCCAGGCCTTTTGCTCACAAAATTAACTTAGAGTGCAAAAATCTTCACTATCAAGAACAGGCTGCCCAGAGAGGCTCCTTGTGGAGTCTCCTTCTCTGGAGATCTTCCCAACCCACCTGGATGCCGCCCTGTGCCACATGCTGTAGGTGTCCCTGCTGGAGCAGGGGTTGGACTAGATGATCTCTAGAGTTCCTTCCAACCTCAACCATTCTGTGATTCTGAGAAGATAAAAAAGAAGATATTTGTTATTTAGCTATATATGCTATTATATATGTTATTTAGCTAACTCAAAAGGTTTTGGTGGGGAGGGGGTTATATCATTCTTTTTCTTAGAGCAAACCTCCTGTGGATATGTATTACTCTTTTTTTGTCACTCATGATGGATGTGGTCCACAGTTCAACAAAGGAAAGTTGGTCATTATTTCAGTGGACTCTGAGAAGCACTGAGCCCTGTAGCCAGTCATTATCAGTTAGTTCTTCTCTATAAATAGTAAACTTTCATTACACAGAGCTTTCTGGTTTCCACCTAGTTTGTGAGAAAAAACGTAAAAAAGAAACTTCTGCCTGTATTTTCAAGGGCTGACATAAAACGTTAAATGACAATAGGTGTTACCAAGTGGGTCTTTCACCTCATAGCATTTTAAGATTAATTTTCAAGTAGACAATAAAAATCATTTCAGCAAAGAGGAAAATGTGTACACAGTAATTTTGAGTGCTTAGGACTAGATTCCTGTTAAATATACCCTTCAGCTCCTTGGACATCAGTGGCCACATTCTGAACAGTGTAATTTGCTGGAGCTATGACAGTTTACTCCAAACGATGATCTGTCTTTTCTGCCTTCAATTTCATGGTGCTTTATAACGGATAAGATGCTTTAGACAAACACTGTCTTCGTCCCTACAGATGATTCAGTTTGAAAGGGCAGGGAGGAGGAACACATAAATAAACCAACAGAATGAGCTAGGCTATATTGTTTTTTTTTTATTTCAGGTTTGTTTGGATTAGGGAGTTGCTGTTGTTTCAGGCCAGTAGCAAAATGTCTGTTCACTTCAGGAGCTGAGAATAAGACCCCAAAGGCAAGTGCTATACAAAAAAAAACATACAACCCTAGTCCCCACATTAAGCAGCTCCACAGGCAGGGACTTGTGAGGAGGAGCTGGCTGAAGGAGATGCCACAGGGAGTAAAGGACTGCAGACAACAGTCACCTTGATTCCTCCAGACTCATTCCCTTTCTACAGAGACCCCCATGATCCATCACCTTTCTGAACTCAGTGACCCTGTGACCCGTGTTTGGCAATTTCTCTGTTATCACAATCAAACTCCAAAAGTTCAAGGTTCGATATTGGCCAGCTGCGATATGCCAATACCCATCATCTTCTCTGTGGACTCACGGCTCAAAGCCAGCTTTGATATCAGGGTTGCTCTGGGTCTATAACAGGTTTACTTCCTTAATCTTTGGCTGCTAAAAAAGTCAGTTTTCATTGACAGTCACTTATAAATAGAATTCATGACTTCAGGCTCATTGTAAGAATATTTTTTTTCTGTAAATTGAGGGAAAAAAATGCTGTTCTCCACATTCTGGAAGCTCTAGCCAATCTTATGCCTTTGTCAGTCAACTATATCTCTGAAATACTGCTCTCAAAGCTTGTATATATCCTCAAGAGGCAATGGTGATGTGTGTTATTTTGGAGTTATTTCAAACTGTTAGACAACTGCTACTTATTTTCATTTTATACCTATCTGCTGCACTCGTCCAGGTCTCACTCATTCCTCTGTAGGCAGTCATTTGTCACCTCTATTGCATCATTTTGAAACTGCAGATCTCTCTCTAGGCGGTACAGACTCTGTTTGGTGAAAGTAATAAAAACTCCAATCACTTATATAAGTTTCTCTGCTGAAGGTGAACTCTTGAACCACATAGACCAAATTCTCTGAACATCTTTGCTTTTCAGAAGTCACTGTGAGACAATCTTATTTTTCAAACCATACCTAGGCTCATTGATACGGCTGAGAATAAGAAATAATTTGGGAAACATGTCCAGAAATTATTATCATTATTACAACACTCATTTAGATACAGTAGCCAAAACACTCATTTAGTTCAATGGAACAGTATTTAACACATTCTGTGAAGTAGATTGAAATTACTTTCTTTGCTTTAAATTCTTTATAGCCTATGTGGGACAAATTATGCAAATTCAGTACTGCAAGTAAAAGCAATACAATTATTCTAAAATGAGAAGGTACTTGATTTTATATATTTTTCTCTTTCCTTTTTTTTTTTTTTTAATTTAATCAAGCTATTCAAGACTTCAGAGAAAAATCTTGTCTTTTCTCTTTTTATTTTACCTACTTATAATTTTATAGCCGGTCTTGTTCCTACTAAAACTAACATGAGTTTCCATCAATGAAGACAGACTATTACTTGAAAAGCAGAATGGTTAGTGGAAATCTGAGAAAAGCATCACTCAGTGGATGATGAGGAGAAAATTATTACGCAGTTAACTGCTTACTACTATTTTATTTCTCTATCACAAATGCAAATTTAAGTCTTGCAGCTCATAAATACAATACAATAACTACCTTATAAAAGAAATGATTGTTCTACATGTTGAGGTGCATCTTAAACAAAGCGGAACTTCCAAAATCTGATGCACGAAAGAAAGAGTAGGCATGCTAAATAACTCAAATTGCATTGAAATCTCAGATATAGTCCTGAATATGCAAACATTTTATTTTTATTTGTTCTTAGTAGTACTTCCAGTTCTGTAAGGTAGCACTAAACAGTTTGGTGTTACCCTTTTGTTTGACCTTAAATTCTCTAACAGAAAAAGAGAATATAAAGGATGATGGACTGGAAGTCATTGTGGCCTTTCTTTTTTTTCCCCAATAGTAAATATTACTTTTGTGGTATTCTCTTCAGCAGTTGAACCTATTATTTAAATGAGAACTATTCAAAAGGTTAACTTGGGCAAATGAGCTAAGCTATCTATTTAAATTGCCAAAGCTCCCCTGGGTGCATTGTAACTGTACCTCTTATTGGAACCAATGGAGCTCGTTGATTTACCTTATCTGAGCCTGGCTCACTGTTTTTAATATTACAGAAAATTGGATATTTTACAGATCGCTAACATATAAATGTTTATAGTGGCCCTTTCCAATTCTAGTTGGAATTATTTTGCTAAAGCTCAAAGCCTGAAATTGTGCAGCCAGGGGAAATGAGATTTTTATGTGGCGCTTATGATTATGTATTTTTATATTTTTTATGTTAAATATCAGTAAGACCATCTTGTATGAACTCCACTGCAGGTGCTCGACTTAGTAAAAGATTTTCACTAAATAATTTATGTTTTGTTATGTTTCCAGTAAAAAACAGAAATTTATATGCATAATGTCAACTAATTACAGTATTGTATTCGTCACCATATCATTTAATCTTTGAGTCATAAAGTCATGCTCTTCTATATTCACATATTCTGCTAATAAAAAATCCAGCACCACTTCTTGAAATAAGTAAAAATAATATAGTTTCTACAACTCTCTTCTGATACCTTGAGACAGTTGTTTTGACTGTTTACTGCTTATTGTATGCTAGAAACATAAAACATCGTTGATTGTTCCTTTTTCTATTTATATATATATATATATATACACTCTGCTTTTCTATATGTTAGTTTTGCATTGTACTGTTAGGACACAGCAGATGATAACTTATGAAGACATAGCCTAGCCTTAATATGAAATATGCTTATTCCAATACACAGAGCGGAACAAGCCTATTAGAACTGAAGTAATGTAAAAAGATGGTTAACCTTAACTGAGAAACTTCTGCCACTATATATTTTTTTATAAGATGAGTTGATAAAGATCTGTTTCCTGGTACTGACCTTTAATGATTCCTTAAGGTACTGTTTCACAGCAAAAATATGTGAAACAATATCATTACAATCATATGCCTTTCATGTGTTTGGGAATGAAGCTAATGAATGAACAGTGTGTTCTCATGCTCTAAACAAATAGACATGTGTACTGCAGCTTCATTCAAAGTAGATCCAACTACTTTGAAAGTACGTTTAAGAGGTTTTATCAGTGGGCTGCTGTAGAAAAGATAGGCCTTTCTTTTGAGCAGTATCTTCTATTCCAGATCTAACCTTACTTCAGAGAGAAAGTGACTGTAGCAAATTGGCCATGAGCTACATTCAGTGCTGTTTTTCAAAAGCACGTTGATGTAAACTAGTTTATGTGTTTCAAACATATGTGACAATTTTCATCTTCCCAAGATGAAAACATATCTGAATGAAAAAACAAAAAAGAATTGAATTTTCAGGGCCTACTTAGCTTTTGCAGTAAAATCTATGAAGGTAATCACTGCAGGGGAGAACGATGTAGGATGTTCTCATTCAGTAAAAAGACTGCTGGTAGTAGTAGATGTATTTTTCTTTTCCTTAAAATCTTAGTTTACATACACTATGCAGTGCTCTAGCAGTCAGGGAAGGGGAACAAACTCTATACAGCTGGCTTTACACCCAGCTACTCCTGGGCAGCAAGAGGAAGCTGGTGGTGATAGGGGCTGGAGATTCTGCAGAGAACTGAGGTATCTCTCTGTTGAACATGCATGTTACCAGTGGTCATGTGCTGATTGCCAGGATCACAAATCTGGAGTGTTGCAGCCAGACTACCAAGCCTTGTTTGATTTTCGGACCCCTGGTTCTGCGTACATGTGGGCACCAGTGTTACTCTTAAGGGAGACGAGTTAAACAACAGGTAACCACAAAACTCTGTATGTAACAGTGACCTCCAGACGTGAGATATGGCAGCCACCAGTGGGACTCCAGGTAGGGCTTGTCTTCACTCTGCAAAAAAAATGGGAATTTTTGAATGGAAGCAGGCTCATCCTGTGAGATAGCAACTTGCTAAAAGGCTGATGCAACAAGCAGCACTCTGACTTTATGTCATGAAACCCTCTTTAGGAAAGAAGGCTATTGTCAAGAGAAGGTTTCTCTTTTGATAAAGTGGAGTAAGTATGTCTTTTTTCAACAAACAGGCTTTTCAACTTGGTGAGGAGGCCTCTAAACTAGGTACTTGGGGATAGCTGAAAGCTGCTTGCAATTAACTGAAGAAGTAAAGGTCAAAGTTAGTAACTGCAGAGGGAACAGTTGTGAGAGCAAAACAATCCCTGGAAAATAAAAATAAAAATGAAATGTACACACATGGGATGAAAGATTGCTTACCTCATGTACCTGTATAAAAATGGATGCCTCCTAGGACACAAGCAAGAGGAGCTGGAGTTTGGCATTTGGTCACAAAGGTCACTAGAACACTGGAGTATCACTGGAACAACTGGGATGTGATGGGACAGCTTTCTCATGACTATAGTTCTCTGATCATAGAACCATAGAATCATTATGGTTGGAAAAGACCTTCAAGATCAGTCTGACCATAAGCCCTTCAACACTATGCCTGTTAAACCACGTCCCCAAGTGCCTCATCTACACATTTCTTGAACATTATCAGGGACAGTGATTCCACCACTTCCCTGGGTAGCCTGTTCCACTGCTTCACCATCCTTTTCCATATAGAAATTCTTCCTGTTGCCTAACCTGAACCTTTCCCAGTGCCACTTGAGACCATTTCCTCTTGTCCTACGGGTAGTTATTCTGGAAGAGAGATCAATCCCCGCCTCACTACAACTTCCCTTCAGCTAGTTGTAGACAGCAATAAGGTCTCCCCTGACTTTCCTCTCCTCCAGACTAAATAACCCCAGGTCCCTCAGCTACTCCTTGTTAAGGTCTGTGCTCCAGCCTCTCTGCCAGCTTTGCTGCCCTTCTTTGGACATGCTGCAGCATCTCTGTGTCCTTCCTGTAGTGAGGGGCCCAAAACTGAACACGGTGTTCAAGGTGTGGTTTCACCAGCATCAAGTACAGCAGAACGATCACTTCCCTGGTCCTACCGGCTGCTATCCTGTTCCTGACAGAAGAATGGCCTCCAGGAGGCTGTTGACCTTCCTCACCACCTGGGCACAATGCTAGCTCATGTTCATTCAGCTGTTGACCAATGTCCCCACATCCTTTTCTGCTGTGCAGACTCTCCAGCCTTTCTTCCTCAAGCCAGTAGCGCTACATGAGGCTGTTGTGATCAAAGTACAGAACTCGGCATTTGGCCTTACTGAACTTCATACAGTTGGTCTTAGCCCATCGAACCAGCCTGTCCAGATTCCTCTGTAGAGTCTACCTACCCTCAAGCAGATCAATTCTTCCTCCCAGCTTAGTGTCTGCAAATTTCTTGAGGGTGCACTCAATCCCTTCATCCAGATCAATAAGGGATGTTTGGATACAAACTGTTTATAAAATCAGACAAGGAAAAATAAAAGAGGAGGGAGTACCCCTGTATGTTAAGGAAGAGCTCAAATGTATGCTCATCAAAGGGATGAATGATAAGCAAAATAAATAGGATTTTGAGTCAGGATCAGGTTGCATCCACCCACTCAGGATGAAGAAGTCTGTCCCGCTAGAGGAATTCTCTGTTTCACAAACCCTAGAAATCTGTCTGGATGGCAGAAAGATAGGCCTATCAAGTGAACAGCATTGCTGAACAGGAAATTCATAGTGCTCTGGTGGCAAAGAATATATGCAGGAAGTTGAATCAGGGACAGATAACAAAGGAGAAATTTAGAAATATACAGAAATACAGCACTGTCTGGTGAAATGCACTGCTAGAGGGGTGTGGGGGATTCTTTCAGATTTGGAGTTATTTGCACCAAGCTCAAGAAGTTCTCATTTGTCGAGTAAAGGAGCTAAGCAGTTGCACACACATGGCAGACACTGTATGACAGCAAACAATTAACACTAGACAATCTGCAACTATAACAAAGCTAAATAGTATAGTAAAAAACTAGAAACACAACAGAGCTAAAAATAGAATTCACATATCAGAGCTCAAAAAGCCATGGGTACACGGTACAATGACAAGTCTTGACAATGACATGCACTTGCCTTTCTTTATGGGTCACCCCTCCTGTATAGTTTTTCCTGGATTATTCTCACCATGCTCACACTGCGCCAAGGTGATTCAGGTTCTCCTTGGCAGTTGACATCAGGCACGTCCCCACTGATGGGTGGGTTATAAGGTTTGTAGGCCAGCTGAAAGTGAGTCCTAGTTCACACCAGAGGTATATGAGTTATTTGCTTTTATCCATCACAGACCAAATTAATTATCTAGTCAATCAATGCCAGATCACAGTAGAATAGGTGGTCTCAGTTTATAAGAGCAGGGATGTTATGTTGAGAACAGGATGGTCAACAGCTTGGTCAGCTGACAACATAATACATTCATAGTCACGTATATATCAACAGGTAGCAGATGGCCACCATACGGATGGGCAACAAATAAGCCAGTGCAAAATTTCACAGTAGGCAGATACTTACAGTGCAAGTCGGTGGTGTCACCTTTCTTTTGCTGACTAGGTTTGCTCAACATTTATGGGATTATTGGAGGGCTATGGCAATCCCACAGTGTTGTGACTTTAGCTACGGTGCTCCAGGGTTCCTTAACTCTTGGGGAGCACCATGGAGCAAACTCCTCTTCTATGGACTGCACCATCCCGAGTCCTGCATAGCACCTGTCATCTGGTCATGCAGCAAGAGCGTTAAGAACTCCAAGGTCAGCAAAGTTTGAAAGTGTCAAGGGACACCAAAGGCAGCAAGAAGAGTTTCTGTACTCACACTAGCATTAAAAGGTTGAGGTGACACAGTAATGACCATGAATACCAAGACAGAGGTACTCAACATCTTCTTTGCCTTGGTCTTCCCTGACAAGGTATCTCAGGCATCTTTTTCTAGAGATTTTTCAAGGGTGAGAGGAACTCTAAAAATCAAGAAGATTGAATCTCTGATCTTTTGAGAAATCTTCCATATCAATAGACTCCATCGAGGCATTCTGAAAGAGTGGGCTGACATTACTGCAGAACTGCAGTCTTTCATCTTGGAAAGGTTGCGGAGATCAAGAGAGATATTCAACCACAGAAGAAAAGGTGATCTATATTCAAGAAGGAATACTCAAGGCAATAAAATTCCTTCTCTGATCAATGAGAGGATTAGACAGCAAGTCCCTCCCAAGTGGGAGTCATTTGTCAGCACATGGAAAGGACTGGGAACAGTTAACATGGGTTAGTCAAGGATAAAACATAGGTGTCATGAAAGCATCACAGCCTTGCTCTGAGTGAGAGTGAGCAACTGAGCATGATAAGCCGAAGCTGACAGGACAGTGCAAACAAGCACGGCGTTTGATAAGGCTTAGTACTGGCTGTGGATCAACAAGGGACATAAGGACATCTTAAAATTATGGAAATACATATCATGGTATCATTGATGTCTAGTTTCACTGGCAGACTATGCTGACATCTAGCCATAGTACCTCCCAGTAGCAGAAACTAGGGAGGGGAGAGGTCACATCCACAGATGTGTACATCTGATGCTACCTAAAAGCAAAGGACCTGAGATGCAGTCATTAATACATTGGTTCCAAGCCCTTGACCAGTGTCCAACACAGAGAGGAGCTGGAGAGAATACCTTTTTCTTTTGGGCTCAACTCTGCCAGCTGGTACTTGGGGCAGATCCCAGTTAATTAACTTTGTGTGTGTGTACATGCATGTGTGTTTTTGTGTTTTAAGCTTTTCCTGGAACAACCCATCCCTCACTTGGCCCACTTAATAGACTGAGCTTAGCAGTATCACATTGTGTGATGGTCCTTTTCTCTCCACATGACAGCAGCTGACCGATCAGATTTTTCTCTATAATAAAATGATTAGATCTGTGGATAAGGAAAGAGCAGTGAATGTTTTCTACTTAGACATAAGCAATACTTTTGATGCAGCTTTCACAGCATCTGTTTATCAGGGTTGAGATATTAGTGTCTGGATGGACGAACAATTAGATGCATAAAAAAGCAGCTGATAGCTGGGGTCAGAGAGTCGTGTTTATCACATCATATTCTGCCTGCAGACTGGTAATAAATCGAGTATCAGAGTGGTCTACTCCAGGACCTACTCTGTTTAACATCTCTGCTCAGTGGCATGAGTGAGCAGACCAAATGAACTTCTTTTTTTTCAGAGTGGAGCTACACAAGGTGCCAGATGGCAGAGCTGAAGCGTGAAGGAGCGTGAAGAACCCCAGTGAATCCAGCCCAGCCAGCACAGCCTGGCAGAGCCCAGCACCACTGCAAGACAAAGCCAGGGCTGGAGGTAGCTCTGCAGAGCGGGCCCATGGGTTGGTCATGAGGGACAGGTAAGGGACAGTGGTTATAAACTGAAATAAACTGACTTAAAATAAGAGGAAAAAGAAATAATAATTTAAAAAAATACACCATAAGAGCAGCCCAGCAGTGGAGCAAGACTCAGAGAGGTTGCACCGCCTCTGTCCTTGGAGGCTTCCAAGACACCACTGGATCAAGGCCTCAGCAACCTGGTCCAAACTTCATGTCAATGACAACCCAGGTCTGAGCTAAAGAGCTGAACTGATGAGTTTAGGCACTTTCTGACCACAGTAACTCTCTCACTCTGTGATTCTGCTCACTTTGACTTGGGCATGTGATATAGACAGCTATTTCTGTTTCTCTCATAATTCCCTTTAAAAATGTTCCAGCTAAAAGTTCTGGAACTATACATTTCAAGCAGTTGAATAAACTCAACATACAATTAAATTTTATGTAGTGAAACATCATCCCAGCTCTTTACTGTCGTTAATGTGTCCATTTGTGTGTCAGTAGATCAATAGCCATAAGAGCAAAAATATGAGAAGAAAACAAAGATGAAACAGGTGTTTGAAAGAAAAGCAGGTGTAGTCAAGACCTGAGGAAGAGACACAATTTATTCAAGTAAGCAAAAAAAGGGAAATAAAGATCAAAGACTATTTTTAATCATGCTTGTCACTGTGATTTATAAACAATTGTTAAAACTGGATGAGGATTTAGGTGATGCAGAACCATTGCATTCAGTACCAGTGGTTTACTGAACACTATAGTCACATGTGATTTTACTCTAATATTAATGCATGGTGAATCATACCCTGCTTAGATCTGGAACTAGCTCCAGAGCTTTCAGTTGGGAGCAAAAAAAAGAGGCCACAAAGACTTGAAATATGAAATACATGAAATTGTTCGGCAGAGAAGATACGTTATTCAGGACTCTTGGAAAGACAGGCAGTCCCCAGATACCCAAAGCTCCAGGACAGGTGTTTGCACACTGCTCTAAAAAGAATAAAAAAATTAAAAAGTGGAGCTATGGAAATTAAAAAACAAGGGTGGTACACTAAAAAGAATAAAGGAGAAAGAGCAGATCTAGAAGCCTGGGAAACAGTAGCTGACATTAAGGGAGGGGAAAAAAAAAAAAAAAAAGTGACTATGATCTAGAAAATTCCAGCTCATAAGCTGGTACTGCTGTCACGCTCTTATCTATGCCATTGATCTATGTGCACATATCCGAATGCCTTACTCCTTCAGAAGCTTGAAAGATTATTTATAAAAAAGTTATTTCACTTTTTCTCTGCATCACTTTTTAGACATGAGACATGGTGAAGTGCCTCCAAGACTTCTTAGTTCATTTCACATAAAAGTTTAGATTTATCTTTTTTTAACTTTAATACATCAAAAAAAAAAAATTGTTGTCCTGTGGCATGCTCTTTCTTACGACACTCTCCTCCTCATAGTCCCACTCCTGTCAAGTGAAGTGAAGACCTAGCAAGTCTGTCAGGACCAGCTGGGATCCAGCCAGGTTAGAAAGTGCCACCACAGGTGCCACAAGGTCAGGACTGTAGTGAAAGTCATCACCAAACATCAGCGTGAGGTGAAGAACAAACATGATCCAGTGGCAAAATCAAGCACATTTGCCACATCTAGAAAATTGTCTTCATCAAAAATTCTAGTATAGTTTAAAAGGTAATCAGCATAATTATCCTTTTCTTCAGTATTATTTTCCTGACAATTTGACTGTAGTTTCTACAAACCTTTTCTTTTAAATTGACTTTTAATGAAATACTGCTCAAATTTTTTAGCTAGTAAAGCAAAGCAGAGGTGGATTTTTGTAAAAATAAGGCCAATCTCTTTATTCAGCATGAAAACTATACGTCATCTTCAGAGAAAAGAAATATCAATTTTAAATCCAGCTATCTGTCATGATAATTTTTTTCAAAACAAATTAATTAAATAAATAATGAAATAATAGCTTTTCAGAGTTTTTTTAGTATTTTTAGAATCTTATAAACTAAAATTGACAATATTTTTGTTTTAGCATATAATGTGCAGTTTCCATTCAGGAAAAAGATGTTTTCATTTTTCATTTTTTTGTATATTCTGACCTGGTTAAGATGGAATGCATTCTGATAAACTGTTTTTTACAAAGAAAGATCACATGCAACAACTGAATTCGTGCACAGACCCAGTTTTCCTAAGCATTTTTGTTCTGAGTGAAATGCCTAGTTACAGGAAGTGGAAGGTTGGTCCTAACTCAGTTCCAGTACCCTCTCTTTTCACATAAGTTACACTTAGTTCATTTTTAGGAACAACAGCATGATTTGTTTCTACTGGGAGGAGATAGAATACTAAATGAAATATAAAATAATTCAAATTCTTTGTGTAAACTGCCTTATTTTGTGAAAATATTGGCAAATGAGAATATTTATAAGGAAAAACAGAAACAATACACAGCAAAAGCCAACATAATAAAAAAAAAAGAAGCTGAATTATCTTAGGTTCACAGGTGACATAAATCTCTAAGGCAAATCTGAAGGTTTGGCCACTGGTATCCAAATGCTCATAATTTCCAGACAAGCACAGTTATAGTGCATTTCAGAAAACTAATTGTCTAATTCATACACTTGGCCTCTCTAGTATTCAGTTTTTATTAGCTTTTACAACAGGGCTGTCCTTAAAATCATTATCACAGCACAGGTGATGATACCCAAATAACAGTCATAACACTAAAAAAGAACCTTCATGGGTAATTTAAGTTTATAAAATCTAATTTTGATAGGACTCCATATGTCTTAAGATTGGAGAACAGGGTAGTATCAGGCAGTACCATAGTTAAAAAAGTTGTAAAACCTGGGCACTTACTAAGTGGAATAACGTAGCTCCTTGGGAACGAAGATAGACTGCATAGTTAATAGAATGAGATAGGAGATAATTGGCTCATCAGCTTGAGGACACATTCAGACACAAACATGTCTACCTATATTTTCATGACTTTCTCGAGTAGATTGGATAATGGACAACTGCTGTAACCTGTGTGGCTGTAGAGAGGCCTGCTTATTATTAGCACCGTCAAGAAGAAATCTCTGCGAAAGGAGAATCAAGCAGACTGGTTGTATATGGCTGGCATGTTAACAAACTGTCTTTGCAGTGCCTTTGGTCTGCATAGGAAATTAATACGCTAGAGATTCGCATGCTGACTCTTTCCTTACAGCCTTGCTTATGCAGACAAGCCTTTACTAAACATGGTCAGTGAAACACAGACGCATCACAGTGAGATAATCTACAAAGTTAAATTAAAAAAGGGATCAGTTGGGGCCACAGAATGGAAATAGCATCCAGGTACAAGGCTCTGCGAGTCTACTGAAAAACATTCGCAGGTGGTAGCAATGGAGAAAATTTTACAGCATGCTGATCCTATGTCTGCCATTACAAGGCAAAGTTTTCTGGTGCCAGGCAATCCCATGTAATATTTCTGCCTTTTTTTTTAAAAAAAATGTTGCTTTATCAAAGGAGCAGGATTTATCCCTCCTAAGCTTATTATGTTTTTGCTGTGCTGTGCTGAATATTCATAGTTCAAATCTGTACCATTCTTTGAAGTGGGAGTTGATTTCAGACTCTCTAACAGCCTAGTTTACCTTCTGATGTGATAACAGCAAATTTGTGCTACATGTGTCCCAACTGATGTGTTCATAATTTCCCAGGTGTTAATGTACTGTCTTAATTGCCAGTTAAGTTTCAGGCTTTTTTGGTGAAACATCCTCTTCTTGCTGAAACGATGCTTGGGGACAACATTGGGATCTGAAGGAGAACGAGTGCTTGAGTAAGATCATTTTTACTCTGTGGTATTGGCTGCTGGAAAGAACAGAGAAAGATTTAGTTCACCCAGAGCCTTTTTTTTTTTTTTTTTTTCTTTGTTCATTTCAGTATCCTTCACAGCATTGGCTCAGAATTTAGCATTTTAGGGGAATTCAATATCAATATTGTCTTTTGTTTATCAAAACAAATAGTTAAGCGGAAACTTTAAGATTGGAGCATTTCATTTTTTGAATAACATATCTTGTTTTTTAATTTGGCCTGCTCTTGGGAATACTATTTGAAGTACTAAAAAAAAGTATGTTAAATGTGAACTTCCCCTGAGTTCTTTCTCTGTTTTCAAATGAACCTTTCTTTGCAAATAATAAAAAAAAAACACCATCACATTTGTTCTGTTTTGAATTCAAGTACTTGTCTCTGACCTTTGCTAAAACTTGTAAAATCACAAGGAGATAAGCATGAAAGAAATCATGTGCTGCTGGAGTACTTAAAGTCCAGGGAAATGCACTGAAGTAGAAAGGGGATTAGTAGGAGACGGAGGGTGAGGCCAAGCCGTACTGTGTTGGTAGAACGAGGATTAGTAAGCAGACTGAAACAGGAAAGAAATTAGCACCGCTTATCTGGGGGTAGGCAGAGCTGTGGAAGATGCAGAGATAGAAGGGGACCTGAGCAGAGCAGAGGTACCAGAAGTAGCGAGGAGGGGCAATGCAGAGGGATTTGCAGTTTTGCTGTGTAGGGAAGCTGGCTCTAAGAGTGTTGTGGGTACATAGAGGGGGAAATGCTAAGTTGATAATTGCAGAAGAGAAAGGCATGAGCTGAAGAAAAACTTAGATTGAAGTACGTAGATGAGTGCCTTAGATTTAGTGTTTTTGATGGTGAAGTGGCACCAGGCTGGCAGTGGTGCGCTGGGGAGTAGAGAGGTCAACTCATAGGTAGAGCTGCAGGTGGATGCGACCATGGAGACAGGAAAGACCAGGGGCGTCGCGCACCACAGTGGCAGCTCCCCTAGCTAGACCACGAGGTTGAGGAGCGGGCCACGAGGCTGGCATGCAGTCCGGTCCCTCACTACTGCTCCTTTCCCTCCTTCTTTTCCCCTCAGGCTCGCCGGAGGTGCAGCCGGTGCCAAGGCGGGAGACACGGCGCGCTGACCCTGGCTCCGGGCAGCAGTGACCATGCCGTCGCCCATGCTGCTGCTCCTCTTCCTGACACTGCTGCCGAGGCCCGCAGGAGCCCAGTTTCCCCGCCAGTGCGCCACGGCGGAGGCCCTACGGAGCGGCGCGTGCTGCCCGGACTATTTCCCGGTGTTCGGGCCGGGCTCAGACCGGTGTGGCGTGGCCACGGGCAGAGGGCGGTGCGTGCCCGTGACGGCCGACTCGCGTCCCCACGGCCCGCAGTACATCCACGACGGGCAGGATGACCGCGAGCAGTGGCCCCTGCGCTTCTTCAACCAGACGTGCCGATGCAGCGGCAACTTCTCCGGCTACAACTGCGGCTCGTGCCGCCCCGGCTGGAGCGGACCTACCTGCAGCCAGCCAACCAACATAGGTAAGGGCAGCAGAAAGTGACCTTGGGCAGTGCCGGGTTGCAACTAGGATATCCAGAATACCAGTATACAAATATCTAGAAATTGCTTGAAACAATCATGTAGTATCTGCAGGACCAGGAAAAACGCTGAATATTGTCAGTAAATTGAAAAAGGCAAACAGGTTTGAGAATGTTTCCTTTTTGTTGAGGCAAAATCATGAACAAACTTTAAGTGTTTATTAGGGAAAGTTTAAATGTGTTATTGAAATCCTACAAAATCCATAATCTCCTAAGTGAAGGATGGATTATTTTGGTATTAGAAGCAACAGGTATCTAGTATGAACACAGTGCCTCTTGTAGAAGAAAGAAGAAAATCAACATTGTCATTATTTTCACCAGATGGGTAATGGTATGTATATATTCCAGCAAGGGTTAGAAAAGCAAGCATTAACGATTCAACATCTTTACACTGAATTCCTGAAAACCGACTTATCTGGGGTGTGGTGAAAGGCCTTGGCACTTTATTCATCCCTTTAGCTCTCAGAAGCAGACTAAAAAGCAGAAAATACTGCTCATGAATTGGATCGGATATGTCAGGTTTCACCCGCTGCTGACCCGGCCGGTGCTCGTTGGCAACGGTGAGAACTCTGAAAAATAACTAAGCAAGAAACCTGAACACACACAAGGTTAGTGAAGTAAACTTGACAATAAGCAAAAAGCAGTTTTAGCCAATTTCTAGGGCACACAAGATTGCTTTTTACAGTTCTCACTTACTAAATTCTTAACTACTCACCAAAATGCTACGAAAATTATGAAAAATTAAAAGTTTAAGGTGCCTACACAAAGCAAAATTAAAAGGCTATTTTCAGGATGTAACTTAGTTACAAACCCACAGTGACCGCAGCTGCCATATCAGTTAAGTCTGCAACAAGAGAAAGTCACACGAATCAAGAATTCCCCGGTGAAGCTCAGGCTTTCAGCAAGTATTTCCATAAACTACAGTGAATCCAAAATATCAACTTTGCTCTATATAGTGAATATATTTTGCTTTTATTTTTCATACTAATTCATGCTAGAGACCTGTTGTTTCTCATAACAATAGAAGGCATCACTTACCAGGGAAAGAATGGGTTTGACAGTATTTTTGGTAATGAAAATGAGGGCATGTTGAAGAATGGCTGTGAGAGTTTTCACCTATAGCTTAGCCTAATTTGGCTTGAAATCTTCCCTGTCCAGGTGACAGAGTACTGGACTGGGACTGAGGTGCTGTGAACTGTTCTTTTTTCA
This sequence comes from Crypturellus undulatus, assembly GCA_013389825.1. Lineage (NCBI taxonomy): Eukaryota > Metazoa > Chordata > Aves > Tinamiformes > Tinamidae > Crypturellus > Crypturellus undulatus. Next base: position 192,334 of record VWPW01016598.1, read on the forward strand.
TGTACACTGATATTTCAGAAAGTTAGTTTCCTTCCTTGTTCATCACTTACTTTCTCCATCTGTAAATTGTGAATAATTATATTTTAAAGCTCTTCTGGGTTTTACTGTTTAAAATGGATAAGACGAGCTGCTGTTAATAACAGCAGGTAATGACTTTCAGGAGAGATGCTGTTCAGTGTGAAATTCACAATTCACTGGTGAATTCACCATTTCTATACAAAGATTCAAGCACTAGCAGTGTATTTTAGGAATGACTTCACTAAACTTTCTGTCTAGGATAGAGTTTGTTTTTAAATGTAGATTGATATATGATATTCTTTTCTTCTTAAAGTATTGCACCAAGAAACATTAAGGGTCTTGAACAGACTTCTGCAAGATTTCTGTGACCAAGAGCTGTTCTTTTTGATTACTTCCCTGAAAGGAAGAAAGGATAATCTGTAAAAATAGTAGCATTAAAATCGCTCAGGATGTTGAGTTTTATTGTTATCCTGCTCAGACTTTCTGAGAATAAATGACATTTTCTATTCATACTCAGTTCTCTGTGAATTATCCCAATGAAATCCGGAGACATGCCTGAGGAAAAAGAGACTCACTCAGAATTAATAGGGATAGATACATCAGAGATCAGACTGGAGCATCTATTGCTCTGTTAACTTTTTCTGTATCCTCACAGTCAGGAGGAATCTTCTGGACCTCAGCACAGAGGAAAGGAGGCGCTTTGTGAATGCCTTGCACCAAGCCAAGGTGACAGTCCACCCTGACATTGTTATAGCCACGAGGAGACGCGAGGAAATTCTCGGACCAGATGGCAACACACCGCAGTTTGAGAATATCACCATATATAACTATTTTGTGTGGTCCCATTATTATTCTGTGAGGAAGACTTTCCTCGGTACAGGGCAGCAGAGTTTTGGAGGAGTTGATTTCTCTCATGAGGGACCAGCTTTTGTCACCTGGCATAGGTACCATCTGCTGCAGCTGGAGAGAGACATGCAGGTAATGTTTGCATTAGCATTGAGCCATGTGTTCATGTTGTGCTTTATGCAGTTAAAGTATTTTTCATCCTCATATTCAAACAGAGAAAAAATATTTCAAGTCTTTCCACATGTTAAAATAATTCAATTTCAGTGTCTCATTAACTATAATAAAATGAATAGGGTTGGTTTAAGTCTTAGACAGTCATTAATATAGACATGATAATAATAATATTTTAAATGAAGTAATTGAAAGCATAAACCTTATCTAAGTCTGCTTTAAAGCTTGGAACATTTTTACAGAAAACAGTTAATTGGACCAATACAAATTATTTCTAGTGTTATTTTTAATACGGAGGCTCTGACTCTTGTCTAAGTTAGACCAGTCAAAGCAACACAGGTTTTAAAGAAAAGTAATGCAGATGTGGTTTGTGGATTCAGAATCCCATTTTCTCTGCATAATTGGTGTAACCGATCCAAGAAAAGAAAAGTGATTTGTGAAATTTTATTCTATAAGCCAGCAGCTCCCCTTTCCATGTGTGGACCTACTTATTCACTGTCATTCTTAAAGCAGAGAGAGTAAGTTTGGAAGATTGCAATTAAATACTCCTTGAAATCACTGAAGTATTTCCGTTGCTTTTAATGGCATTAACTCAGGCTCAGACAGGGCAAATTACCTTCAAAACCAAAATTTCCACAAACATTTGTAAAATTTCTTTAAATGGAAGCCCTGAGGGCTTCTAGCACTTTGTAGTTTCATAAATATTCCTGTTGATGTTAGTAAACTAGATCATTAGTTAAGCTAATTTGCTTGGCCAGCAAATCCTGGTTTATAAACATTGGAAATCAGAGGATACTCCAGAATTGTTTACTTACAAGAGTAATGACAATTTGAAGAGCCAATTTTCTTTATCATTCCATCTTTTCAGTCATTGAATAACCAGTTTACTTAATTATTCTCTGTGATACAAATGCTGCTGATGTTGTCTGGTGATAAGAAATAAAAGGAAAAATTGAATATCAATATTAAGTGATATAATTTGATTAATGAAGGGAGTCCATTGCTCCATTCCACAGTTTGATTCTCATTTCTGCTGAATGATCAAAGGTATCAAAATGAAAAACTACAGAGAACTTTTTCATGGATTCCATATTTATTTTCCATAGATTTGCTCCCCTTTGTGAAGACTCCATCCGACTCTTAATAAGATGTATTTAACTGCTTTGGAAAATCATTTCAGCCATAAACTGACTTGTTGGGGGAACTATAACACTATGCTTATATGCTTTAGAATATGCTGCAAGACCCGACTTTTGGATTGCCCTACTGGAACTTTGCAACGGGGCAGAATACCTGTGATATCTGCTCTGATGACTTGATGGGAGCCAGAAGCAATTTTGATGTCTCTCTTATCAGTCAGAACTCCATCTTCTCTCAGTGGCGAGTGTTGTGTGAAAACATAGAAGACTATGACACACTGGGAACCATATGTAACAGTAAGTATAACTGCTTCCAGGTATTTAGGGAGAATTTTTTTCCAATAATATATAAGTATAGTGCATTAGAACACAATAGTTCAAGCCAAAATCTTTTAAATTTTCCTTACTATCCTTCATATATCAGTGTTCTGAGACAGGGCAAATTTTGATTCATATTGTACTGAGGCACCATATATCTGATCTGAAGCTTGCAGCAGAGGAAGACTTAAACACTTTGACTTCCCTTCTTTTGCAATATCTATGCAACTTTTGTGCCATAAATATTTAAATCTGGTAATGTCATTTCTTAACTGAAACTTAAGTTTTCTTCCAACTACTCCATTTATCACCTTCATGAAATCTACTCCAAAAGGGAGAAGATACAGCACCAACTGTGTTAACTATGAGGAACAGGTTTTGAATATGAAGAGAACTGAATGCTAGCGAAGAGCTGTAAGAACTAAAATTCCCAAGATACTCTCATGTATTCATCACTGTCAAGCTTTAATTTAGTATCTCCATGGAGATAGGGGAAAAAGCAGGGTATTGAGTTACTTGCCTACATAATCAACTATATTCCTATATTCCTTTCCTGAGCTGCATCAAAACTTTTGTCCTAGGTTTCATCAAATAATCGCACTGAAGAACTACAGTAAAATTTCTCAGAGTACTTATACAAGACAGAATTTTAAGGCTTTATGAGAAGCTTTAGATTTTTTTTAAATTATTGCTTCAGTGGATCCAGCACACAAGACACTCCCAAGATTCAGATTCTTTTGCCAACACAATGATCTGACCTGTTCTTTCAGTCTAAGTGTCATGTCTGAGGGACTTTTCTTCCTCATTGTATGATTTAAAGGATGCTTTCTGTGGCCTATTATTTTGCATCACTATTGTTTTCTGTCTTCTCACTACTCCCAGGCACTGAGGGTGGTCCCATCCGAAGAAATCCCGCGGGAAATGTTGCCAGGCCTATGGTACAGCGTCTCCCAGACCCTGAAGATGTTGCTCTATGTTTAGAAGTTGGTGTTTTTGACACTCCTCCTTTCTATTCCAATTCAACAGACAGTTTCCGTAACACAGTGGAAGGTAGGCATGGCAAACAAAAATTCCCATATACAGCTTCGAATAAGCAAGGGAAGTCGGAGGACAAAATCAAGAATCTTGAACAACTTTTAAGTATATATGAAAATGTTGGTTGCTTAGCACATTTGAGATGGGTTTGCCTCTATCTTTAATCACCTGGTTGTACGGACCCTTTTCTGAAAACTCTGGTCAGAGCTTGAAAACAGGAGAACCTTTTTGTGATGCTTCAGATCATGATCTCCTGATATCAGGGTGGGTGCTAGCAAAGTTATGGAGGTAATATGCAATGAGAAGGTAAAACATACAAAGCTTTCTGAAGTGTGTTGGCAGTAAAAATGGAGTGTGGAGATGATGTGTGTGGAAACATAACAGCTGGCCCATCAGGATAGATGGCAACATCTTCACATTTATGCCAGCAGTTAGGATATGCAGGCAGCTATCTCAGTTATGCTCAGAAAGATATACATTCCAAATATATACCTTTACTTTCATGTTATAAGATGGCATATTTTGGCCAGCATTATGTTAGATCCCTGCGGTCTTGCACTTAGTGTTCTTAGCATTCTTCTGTAAAAGCTTTTTTTAATCTGAAAATTATGTGTGTTAGGGAAATAGCAGCCACATCTCTCAAATGCCAGTAGGCAGAGAATTAGCTACTCTGTTATGTTAAGCAAAGCAATAGAACATGACAGAACTGTGATTTTCTGTGTTGCTCTTTGTCTGAACATACAGGGTACAGTGATCCTTCAGGGAAGTATGACCCAGCAGTTCGCAGTCTTCACAACTTGGCTCATCTATTTCTGAATGGGACAGGAGGGCAAACTCACTTATCACCAAATGATCCCATCTTTGTCCTCCTGCACACATTTACAGATGCTGTTTTTGATGAGTGGCTGAGAAGGCACCCTGCCGGTAAGATGCTTATGGATAGAGAAGGGATGGGCAGTGCTTGGTGTCTGCAGCCACAGGAACTCAGCTACTTCTTGTGGGACAGCAAATTGCCCATAAGGTTAGGAGGGAAGACTGGAATTTTAAAAGTTAGTAGGTACTAAAGACTAAGTAACAACAAACAGTCTCCCTTCCTCAACCCACATAAACTGACAGCCATTTCCAACCAAGTAGCTATTCATGCAGGCGCTCAGCTGGAGACGGAAGGTATAATGAAAACAAGATCTTCAAATTCATCGTGTCTTGTAGAGCACACACAGAGTACCCATAGGAGCCTCAGACACTTCATGGTCATTCAGTCACTGCACGGACTAAATACGTTTCTTCTTGTCTGGTGAGGTTCAACACATATCCTCATGACTCATTCTGACCACTGTTGTGCCATTCACCATTTCCACACCCATTTGGAAGGCAGTGTCTGTTTCTGTCCTTGTCTTTTTGACATGGAAAAGAACTGAGGAGGGAAAGAAGGAAAGGAAGGGGAGGAGGGAAGGAGAATGGCATGGATGTCTGCGCCGATCTTCACAAAGCGGGGATTGTGTTCCTCTATGGACAGTCCATCCCACTCCCTTCTCCTACTGACAGCAGTTGTTGCTGATGTGGCGCAACAACTTCTTTGCATAGTTTCCATAAACTGCAGCGTGAACTTTCCCACACAAAGCATCAGAGAAGCAATTGTATCCCCCTACAGTATTTACGTGATCTGTCACAAGCTTGTGCGTCATCTTATGAAAATGGACTTTTTTTTTTCAACTGACTTTCTTCTGATTCACCATAAAATTACAAAACTTACAAAAAGCTTCCACTGGACTGGAACCACAAAAAGTTCCACTTACCAGCTGCCCTCCTAAACAGCACGAGAGAAGTCTCCATCACTGCTGTAAATAAATAAAGCCAGATTATTGCAAAAGAAAATATATAGATTTCTCCATATATGCCTTTTTCCTTTTCTACACAAAAAGAAAGTGTAATGCAGACCAAATTTTTCTTAAATTCACTGATTTTTTTCTTTGGTTGTTTTGAAAAAACAGAGATGTCATTAGTGAGTCTAGCTTTCAGAAAGCGCTGAGCCCTCCTTTCTGGATTTTTCCACACTGGAGAACTAATCCATCTCTTTGAAGGATTTTTCAAAGATTCTTTTTGAGTAGGTTAGAAATATTAAAATGGAGTTATTCAAAATTGGGACTCATTATTGGAAAAGAAACCTGAAAAAAAAAGTGCAAATGATTTTGATTGTGTTTATTTACAGAAGTTTGATTTGATTTTCCAATTTAGATATCTCAACATATCCACTGGAGAATGCACCTATCGGACATAACCGGCAGTATAATATGGTACCTTTTTGGCCTCCAGTTACCAATGATGAAATGTTTGTTACTGCACCAGAAAACCTGGGGTACAGCTATGAAGTTGAGTGGCCAGGTAAAATGTCAAACCTAATTATCTCTTGTTTTCTCATAAAGCTTTTCGCCCTTCATGCATATATTTTATCTAGTAAAAATAATTCTGATTAAAAAAATTGGATGCCTTTTTAATGTCTTCTTCTCTCTTCCTGGATCGCTTTCCAAAACACTTATATTTGGGATTTAGTACAGATTGTCCCATTCCTCCACAAAACTCCCAAAACCCACTTCAAATTTTGGAGTTCTCATCTGGATCTAAACTTTGCACTAGATTCTTATTCCTGTATCATATTTCTTAATTAAGACATTAAGACAGAATGCAAATTCCTCAGAAACCAGATAGCATAAGAAAGGTCTGGGAACGTTTCTATATTGTAAAACTAGAGATTGAAATTTTCTCTTATTTTGAAACAAATATTATCTATTAAAAATTCCTGCTAACTCTACTTCATAACTCACTGAGTAACGTCAGATAGCTTTGCTTGAGCTTTGATTTGTCCCTCCACTGTTTCCCTGCAGACTTGATATTTAGTTCATTACGTTTTTCTCATATTTTCTCTCCTGTAGGTCGGGCTCTCCGTGTCACAGAGATGATAACTATTGCAATAGTCACTGCACTGGTTCTTGTTGCAGTAATTTTTGCTGCTGCTGCATGTATTGTACGTGCCAAGAGAAATAAAGATGAGCTGCATCAGCCTCTCCTCACTGACCAATATCAACATTATTCAGATGATTATGATGGCATACCAACACCAAGCCAGTCTGTTGTTTGAAGAAATGGCACTTTTTTGCATCTAACTGAAGCTGTGTATTTTGCTGTATTTTATAAATGGTGATCAACCATCTGCTTTAAAATAAAGAGCATAAACGGCATCTGTCTTGATATAGTTACTTTAAATTTTACCTTTTCTTATTCGTATCCCTGCAAATTTTTGGCAAAATTTAATTACTTACTGACAGTCAAAGGCTTCTGACTTTACTAGCCTTTATACTCCAGCATTCTCTTTGAAAGTGTGCTTCTGAAAAAATAAGGTCAAATCTAAAACAGGGCAAATCTGTTGTGCCATTGAGCAGCAAAGCTCTTAAAAGTTAGCCACCTCGCTTCAGAAGCAGCATCCAAACTGTATGTCAGACATCTAAGGTGCCCGACTGGAGATGTGTTTCAAAACAGCCGGAGTGCCAGGCAGGGAGCTACAAGGGAATGCTGAGGAGAGCGATGTCTTTGAAAATCTGCTTTGCTCGCAGAGCACAGTTTTGATCTCACCACTGCTTTTAGGTGTCTCTGTGAACTGTGATTCACCACCGAGAGCCCACTCTTGCATCTGGACACTTCAGCTGTGCGTTCAAACACAGCCGCCTGAAGGGCACATCCCTTTCAAAGGACTGCTGGCAGCAGCTTGCGTTTTCTTTTTCTTTTTTCTTCCTTTTTTTTTTTTTTTTTTTTTGATTTTATTTGGTTGCCTCTTCCCTCTGCCCTCTTCCAGTATCCTCAGCAATGACAGACCTTAATTCCCTTCCTGAGGGATTTTATACCATATCTCTTGAATTTTCAGAGAATGCTCTAGGCATCAGGTTGTAGCACAAACCCAGGAAAATAGTCATAGGCAACTGCTGTCCAAATCTCAAGAATTGTGAGCTGGCAGGAGGGCAATAACCTGAAGCCTTACAGACTTAGCTAGGACTGGAGGACCCCTGGTCCCTCTCCAAGTAACTGGTTACCAATAAATCACCTGATCTCCCTCCTTGTTGATTGCAATCACAATCACAATCTAACACATGAGGAGGTTCCTTGGGGTGACCACTGAATACAGGCTGTGTCCTCCCTGCTCCACTTGTCAGACTACAAAGTCAAGTTCCCACTTGCCTGCTTTCTGTCTGATTTTCAGCTTCAATAGAAACAGCAAGTAATTTGTACTCGGGTCCTTAAGCCCGAGGCAGCTCTTCCAGATACTGCTAGGAAAAATCATGAGCTGCCTATCTTGTCCTCCCAGCCTCGCCTTCCTTGTGTGGTGCTGCCCCCAGTGGCTGTAGCTGGTCCTAGGCATGCTCAAAACACACTTGCTCATTTGCAAGGAGATTCATAATTTAGGCACTCAGATGGATGTAAATAGGGACACAGGTCCTCAGCAACCATCTTATCTTACAGGAAGCAGTAAAACTTAAAACACATAAATTATATTTAGCTAGGAAACTCTCACTTGTGATAGATCACAAAAGTAAATTAAAAAAAAAAAAAAGGACTTTCAGGTCACACTCTTGGATTTACTTACAGCCTAACTAATTAGTACTGTAGCATAAGCAGCAGTCTGGATTTCAATGCCTGTTTCTGCCATTCTTACTTGTACTGAATAGTAACGTAACAAATCATCCACTTAGTGATTTCAATGGATTAAAGCAGGGTGATCCTATGTACTGTGGATTGGGGTCAGGAGACCTGGATTTTATTCTTAGCTCTTTTGCTGACCTCCTGAATGTCCTTAGCCAATATATCTTCACCTCTGTGACTCATTTTATTCATTTATAAAATTGAGATAACAGAGCTTCCTTTCTAAAGGGCTTTGACTTCTGTGGATAAGAAGATGTATAGAAGCTAGAGAGCAGAAGAAAAATGGGAGGGCAAAATCAGATCTTGCAAAGAGGATTTTAGCCATTAAAGGAGTGTTTTAATCCTTAAAGCAAAAGGTCTGCTCCTGTTTTGAGCAGTCCATGAGTCTCGTAGCTTGGGAAAGGAGGGGACCTGCCTGCCAGTTACAGTTGCCAGACAAAAATGAAGGAGGCAAGCTGCATTTTGATAAAGACTTAAAATGAAAAGAAAAAGCAGATCCAGGAATTAGGGGGGAAAGGAAAGCATAGAACTGTGCTTTTGACCCATCCTTGACAAGCTTGTAAGAAGTCCATCTTTCTTTAGTCACTTTTTGCAGAACTACTCTGAGCCCAGCCTTGATGTAGTGATAAATTCTCTGCCTTTCACTGAAGTTGCTTGATATTTTCCGCTGAGCTAATTTGAAGGGGAAAAAAAAATCACCCCTGAACCGTCAAAATACCAGTGCATGAAAAAATTAAGCAGAATAAAGACACCTCAGAAAACAGAAAACCGAATATGTGTTGAGTATAGGCTTTCCTTATTACATGGAGACGAGGACAGGGAACAGAAGTCACTGAGAGAAAAGGGAAGGTGAAAAACTGGAGACTGGAGAGCTGCAAACTTCCAGATGCAGAAGTAAGAAGGTCTATAGGAAATACAGGTAATACCAGCACTTCTAAAGAACAGCTGGAAATAATGAGAGAGAGGAAAAAGCTAACTTCATGTTGAACGGAAGACCTTCAGATACATGCAGAGAACAGCTGTGACACAGGAAGGAAAGGGTACTGATAAGGAAAAGCTGAAAGGAAGCTCGGTTTGTATACAATCACAGACTTTTTTGATATTGTCAGAAAGAGACTCTTGCCATAAATAGAACTGTATACAATTATGTAAAATTTGTAAATTGCTGAAATAAACATAGAGTTTAATGCTAAATCTTGAAAACAAATGGATGCAGCAGGTAACAGACTATTTTTTTCTTCCTCTAATGCTTATTGGCCTAATGAAATGCCATGTTATGCCTTGACTTAGTTGGTAGTGACTGTATCATAAATAGTGATTTTCTAGGTCTTCCATGTCTTCCCTACAACTAAGGATGCTACTGAGCTTGTAAGTTTACTTACCTTTTTCGTTCAGTATATAAACTTTGGCTTTTTAAATCAGGAACTATGCTATTTTCCTTATATCAGGAAAATCAGGAACTATCTATTTTCCTTATAAAAGATAGATCAGTAGGCCACAAACTTCAAATAAGGAGGCAATAATTCAGATGCAGACTCTCCAGACAGTTCTAAATAAATAAAGTTTTAAAGATCTTCAAGAAAAAAAAATACATATATATGGTCAGGAAATTTAGAAATAAAGCAAGAAATCTCCAAATCATTGTAAGTTTGACCTTGAAAAGGAAATACTAAAAAAAGTTCTTTGACCATATAAATAAAAATACATTAATTGCAGCATCAACATTAGCATGACCCAGATATGTTTTTCCAAATCAGATATAGTCACCCTTAATTTTAGTTCCAGTAAGATGAGCTATACTGATGCTAAATGAAAAGAGGTAGCACATTATTGGAATGAGAGCATAGAGTTTGCCCTTTGATATAGAAGAGGAAAAACACATTATTGGAATGAAAGCATAGAGTTCACCCTTTGATATAGAAGAGGAAAAATGCATCCATATCAAAAAATTAGGTGATTTCTGTCCCTGATCTTTAAAAACTACATAGTAAATTCTAAATGCACTTGTAAAAGGTTTGAATAATTTTTTCAGGTATCATGTAGTTGAGAGCACCAATATTTTATGGAGAAGGAAAAGGAAAGTAACAAAATGATCTATACAACTACCATCCAATTAATTTAGACTCAGCAGCACGACAGTCTCCGGAATAAATGATGAAAGAGCACTTGCAATCAAACACTGCAGGAACTTATCAGAGGTAGAACATACCAGCTACCCTGATAGCTTATTTGATAAGATAATTTAAAGATTTTATTTAGAAATTGTTTTGACCCTGAAGCTCTTGATAAAGTTCCAGAGGTGTAAGTCTGAAGAGATAGGAATCAGAACAGGGACTGTGATTTGAGTGGGGCTAGACAGATAAGAGACAATGATACAGAACTGAAAGATGTACCGGGACTGGAGTAAATTTTGCTGGTGGATATACAAGATATGAATCAGGATTACTCAGTTCTTTCATGAAAGATGTTGATACACAGGGCAGCAATGCATGGAAAGTCACTACCCAAACTGCGAGAGAACATGCAGACAAGGGCAAGGAAAATGTAGAAATAACTTATGATGAACTTTAAGATTTCAAGGAAGGTGGGAAAGTCAGAACTGAGCTATAGTAGTTTCTCCTCTTTCCTTACATCTCTATTAGCATGGATTTCTCTACTCCTACATAAAACATTTCTGGAAAAGATTCAAAATATTGATAAAATATTCATATTTCATGGTTGAAAGGTATTAATTTCCTTAATTTAATATTTTTATTGTCCAAATGCTGTTTCCAAGCTATAAATGTGATTATCAAAAGAATAATGTGGCAAGGAAGTTTGACTAAAACTGAAATATCCCTCAAATTGTCCCTCAAATACTGGGGTGAGGGAGGATATCTAAATAGTAGGTTACAACAGCGAGCTAAGTTTGTGTGCACGTACTCACTGAATATAAGACCCTTAGCAAATAGCCAAGCAAGCATTTGGGGTTTTACACAATTTTTTTCTTTTTTTCTTTTTTTTTTTTTCAATAAAATCTCCTCAAGAAGTAGGACATATATCATCTTCCTGCTAGTGCTTCTGTTCAATGAAGTGGGGACACCCGGTGCTTCGCATAGAACAGGAAACTGGACAGTGGCTCTCTGAAAAAAAAAAAAACACAAAATAAATGAGGTTTAATATGAACCTGAACTTGTTATAGAAAGTCTGCTTAGGAGGCTTTTATGTTGTCCAAACCACCTCTCTGTTTACTGTTGGTGTTGAATTCTTTTTTTCAGCAGTTCAGAAATGTTGAGAAAAAAATACTGATATAGAAAAAAGGCTGTGTGCTGAAGGAAAATCTTCCAACAGAAAAACCGAGAGGGAGAAAAGGAGGCAGAGAAAATGCTTGTTTAGAAGATGAAGCTTGTGTTGTAGTTATAATGGTCTCGGGCTATAAGGTTTGAAGTTTGCAGGAAAAACAATATTTCTCTCTAGAATACCAGGTCATATATCTGGAAAAAAACAAAGAAAAAAGAAAAAAAATGCTACACAATATCACAGTACCTAGGGCCTCCATACAGAGTTTAAGCTTTCTGTAACAGTTTCCAAAAATCAATAAATAGGAACAATTCTCAATATAAGTGGCAGAGATAAATACAAAGAATGAAATTAAGCGAAATTGTATTAAATGACTCAACAAATATATAATGCATTAATTAAAAGTAAAGGTGCTGATTTCGACTGGTCTTTGGGTGATAAAGGATCATGAGTGTTTCTTATTTGTTTATATGACAAAAAAGTCACTTGCTAACACCTACTAATCAATTACATTTAATAGGAGTATGAAGCAAAACTCTCATCTTTGAAATCAGGCAAAATTTGCATTTTACTTCTCCTTAACCGAAGGAGAAGTAAACCAAATTTTTATTTGAGCAAGGGCTTTAGGATCACTTGTGATTAAATTCCCTCATCCTGTGTGTGCACACACACTCCCTGGGAGTGCAGGACAAGGGCACTTCCACCACACCAAATCTGACGCATTACCACAGGGTGGCACCACTAAGAACAGCTGCAACTACTTGCTGACACAGAACTGCAATCTGCACTACTCGACAACTAAAAATCACTTGAAAATATTAATAAAGCTTTCTAATAAGTTATTTTAACCTGTGATCCTCTAAGGTGATTACAGAATCAGAGAAGGGTTGAGGCTGGAAGGAATCTCAGGAGATCATCTAGTGGACTCCCTGCACAATCCCTCTGGACGATCAGGGTCACCTAGAGGCCAACATTTGATCTTGCGATGTCCGAGATTGCAGTCCTACTTACTGCACTGTTTTCTGCTTGCAGGATCCTGAACTCCACTACCTCAGGGTCACAGCAGCCAAGGCTGCTTTCAGTCTTCACATCTCCATTGAGTTCTTTGTTTTTCAGTAAAAACTCCAGCAGTACACCTTTCCTTGTTGGCTCCTCTACTACCTGTGTCAAGAAATTATCATCAAAGCTCTGTAAGAACCTCCAGGACTGTTTATGCCTAGCTGTGTTGTCTTTACAGCAGGTATCAGAAGTTGAAGTCCCTTACGAGAATCCGCCAGAAGGTCTTATTGACTTCCTCTTCCCGATAAGGCAGACTGTAGTAAACACCCACAACACCATCATCCATGTTAGCCTGCTCTTTAATCTTTACCTGTAATCTCTTGTCTTCCTCTTCATCCACCCCTAGGCAGATCTTGGTACCTGGCAGCTGCTGTCTCACATAAAGGGCAACCCCACCTCCTCTCCTTCCTGCTCTGTCTTTACTAGAAGGAACATAGCCATCCATGACAGCATTACAGTCATGCAAGCTATCCCACCATGTCTTTGTAACTGCAATGTGCACACACAGGGCTCCAGTTCTTCTGGTTCGTTCCCTGTGCTGCATGCATTGGGGTATAGGCATTTCAGGGAGGTAATCTAGTCCACAGGTTTCACAGAATCATAGAATCACAGAATGGTTAAGGTTGAAAGGGACCTTTCAACCTTAACCAGACCTTAACCAGATGATCTAGAGATCATCTAGTCCAACCTCCTGCTCCAGCAGGGATACCTAGAGCATGGGGTACAAGGTGGCATCCAGGCAGGTTTGGAAGATCTCCAGAGAAGGAGACTCCACAAGGAGCCTCTCTTGGCAGCCTGTGCCAGGGCTCTGTCACCCTCACAGGAAAGAAGTTCTTCCTCACATGGAGGTGGAACTTCCTGTCTTTCAACTTGCACCCATTACCCCTTGTCCTGTCACTAGCCACCACGGAGAAGAGTTTGATCCCATCCTCCCTACATTCACCTCTCTGGTACTTGTACATGTTGATCAGATTTTCTCTCAGTCTTCTCTTCTCCAGGCTAAACAGGCTCAGCTCGCTTAGTCTTTCCTCATATGATAGATGCTCCAGTCCCTTCGTCATCTTTGTGGCTCTATGCTGGACCCTCTCTAGAAGCTCCATGTCCCTCTTGTCCTGGGGAGCCCAGAACTGCCCCCAATACTCCAGGTGCGGCCTCACCAGAGCTGAGCAGAGGGGCAGGATCCCCTCCCTCCACCTGCTGGCAACGCTCCTCCTCATGCAGCCAGGATCCCATTGGCCTTCTTGCACACGAGGGCACATTGCTGCCTCATGGTTAACTTGTTGTCAACCAGGATTCTCAAATCCCTCCTTGCAGAGCTACCTTCCAGCAAGTCAACCCCTAAGCTGTGCCTGGGGTTATTCCTCCCCAGGGGCAGGACCCTGCACTTGTCCTTGTTGAAGGAGAGGTGCCTTGTGCTTTTTTCCTGGGAGAGGTGCAAGAAAACCTTCCATATTCCAGAGTCATGTTCCATATGCCTTCCACATGCCTTCCACATGATTTTCCAGAGTCATGTTCCATATACTCTTCCCTGGGAGTATTCACCCTTTGGAGTCATCCCAGTTTGAGAGGTGTTTTCCAGACCACACTGTGTCTGTAACTCTCTCTTTCCTCATCTTTCCTAGTTTAAAGCCTTCAATACCAGGTTGGCCAACCTGCCAGGCAAAGACACTCATGCCCGTGTTAGAGAGTTGGATCCCATATCCATCCAGAATCTTTTCTGGATTTTCAAACAGGTTCCCATAGTCATAGAAACCAAAATCCTGCTGCCAACACCAGCAGCACAGCCAGTTATTAACCTGGAAAATCCATCTCCTCCTTCTCCTATCCTTCCTTCTTACTGGCCAGATTGGAGAGAATATGACCTGGGCTTCTAGACCCTTGACCACCATCCCCAGAGCTATGAACTCCTGTCTCATGGTTTCCAGTTTGCCTTTGCTATCCTTAGTGACTACATGGAGGAACAGCAGTGGGTGATAATCTAAGGCATGCACAAGCCTTGGTAATCTTTTCATCACAGCTCATATTCAAGTGCCTGGCAGGCAACAAACTTCTTTAGACAAGAGGTCAGGCTGGCAGATAGATGCCTCCATACCCTGAAGCTGGGAGTTACCCACAAAGTCTCTATCTTCCCTTTCTATTTAAATTGATCCTGGCTCACTATTCTGAAAACAATCCTTAAAAGAAATAATACATGCTCAGCTGTCTCATATTCCTTCTCATTACTGCAATTACTTCCCCAATACAACAAGTAAACATCATCTACTGGGAAAGGTAAATCTGATTTTTTAACAGACAGAAAAAAAAAATGCAATTTATATTTTATCCTTGCATCTACAAACAAGAAAAAGTGTGGGTCTGCCAAACATAGTTCTTAGCAATTTATGATTTTAATTAATCTATTTACAACTTCTGATGTTTTTATTTGCCTGTCTTGAAAGATAAATTAGCAGTTGTAGCAGCAAGGCCTTCATGCAGGAGCAAGTCTTCTTACAGTAAGAGTCCAAATAAGCGATGTTGATATTGATCAAACTGACATCAGAGTAGCCAGTTATCATTTTCTCAACTGGAGACCACCACCCATAGGAAGTGCCAGTCTGAGGTATGGATGTTGCGGAAGGCAACCTAGATAAATCCCCCATGCTCCCTGAGGCTCCCTGCACATCACGTTGCAGCTTTGCTGCCACTGTATTTTCCCACTGCAATGCTCTCTGCAAGGGCAAGCAGAAGAGATTGCTGTCTTCCAGCCTGGAAACTTGTTACCCCATTCTTAGCTATGTTGCAGCAGACATGGTAACTGTATGGTAAATTCTAATCAACAAAGTTTGAGGAAAAAAGTTAAATTAGCTGCTGAACTACAGAAAAGACCTAGAATAGACCACTATTTCACTGATGGTCTTTCCTTTTCCAAAAATCTTTTCCACATGTTCTGCCATTAGTCTGAGGTCTGTTAGAAATATCTTTAATGGGTTCTTAAAAATGTCTTTTAAGATTTAGGTGCAGAGACCAGGGTATTCCCCTTTTTTGTTTTATCATAGGCAGTAAGCACAGTTTCTGCACAAACTGACCTCAGTAACTGCTTCTGAATCAGAGGCAAATATCCATAAATGTTAATTATGCCTTTTACCCTTTAGATGTTAGTGAAATGGTAAGACTATAAAGTGTGTCCTCTCAGTTATAGAAAATGAGATGAAGTAAAGTAAGGATTAATGAATGATAATGACATGGAAAGCAAAGTTCAAGCACTCTTCTTGGCAGCCTGATGGATAGCTAGCATGAATGCTCTGAAGCTTGGCATGTCAAGACCATTTTCATGGTTGCATTTTGTGTCCTGGAGCCTCCTGGAGAAACAACCCCCGTAAAACCAGTAGACTCTGCTGGTTCCCCAATGACAAGGAAAGTCAGGGCTTACAGCACCATTTTTCTCTGATACTTGCTTACATCATAGAGAGCACTAACATTATTGGTGATTTGCCTTCCTTGATGTGACAAGATCTACCTTGCTCTGCCTCCTTGCCTAATTCTTATGTCAGAAGTAGTCCAAAAGCATGGAGGTTAGTATGTCAGACCACAGGAAAGAGGTGAGTTTGCTCTCCGAGTATGATACCAGCCTGTAGTTTGGAAAGTTATGACAAGATGTTGGCTATGACTGAGAGGCTATACCTTGGAGAGTTCAACATCTCAGAAGATCTCAATGAACAAGGGACAAAGAGAGTAACTATTGGTGGTTTGATAAGGGACAATTTCACATATATACATAACGGCTATCCACAACATGAGTTTTCAAAGGATTTGTGATGGCCATCATGGCTTGCTGAAAAAAGGCCCTCTTGACATGGGGCAGTTTTACTCACCTGATGGAAAACTTCAAATCAAGATGGAAATCTTCACCTTAATGGTCTATTTAATTAGAATAACTGATTGCTTGGTTAATAGATAAATACATAAAAGATTGCGGCGGGAATGAGGAAATGAGCAACAAGAAGAGCAAAATGTTAAATTAATTCCATGTGTTTTAATTAAGTTATTTGGGGGGAGAAAAAAAGTAATGCGCATTCCATCATGGAAAAATTTCCCTGTATTTGTACAGCTGTAGTTTCCCTCCTATATTTGCCTTTCCATTCAAATAGCTACTTCTCTAACACAGCCTTCATTTTAGGAGAGCAAAGAGGCCTTTACTATGGAAAACTGCCTTTCGGAATAAAACCTTGGAATAAGAACAGCCTGGCACTGTCTGTTTACACTATTCACTAGAAGCCGATTTTAGCTCTTACTTCCCAATGTTTTGGGCTGGAGCTTTGGGTTTACCAGCACCCAAGCGATGGTGCCTCCTGGACTCCTGATGATGCTGCAAGTCCTCAGGCCAGCGCCAGCACGGACGCCTTGTCCCCAGCATGCCACAAGATGGCAATATTTCAGAGCATTACTGCGGGATCGAGCGCGATCCCGGTCTGCGCTCTAAGGCATCCCAGAGAACCACTTTGTTCTATTTATACTGCATATTCCACTTTCTAATCGACGATACCTGAGCCTGTCCTTTCTCCACTCCAACTCTCCAATCCTCTCTCTAGTGCATTTTACGTGCTGCTTTTAATGAACAGTCTGACTCCTGTGCTCAGACACAAGCTCTGGTTTCTCCATTAACTTAACTGTGCGTTTCTACCCCAGAGAAGCAAGCAAGGTCTGATAGCTCTTAAATAAAGAAATTTGTGTTGCTGTCCTAGGTATGCAGAGTCTGGAAGAGAAAGTGGGAATTTTTTATTGTGTCCAGCCAGATGTTGAATGAATTTTCACTGAAGCCTATGTTGGGGATACCCTGCTGATAGTCCCTGAGAGATGGGTGCATTATACACCATGTGTGTGCAGACAACTCCTTTAATGCCTGAGGAGTGAAATCAAGATGCTAGGGAAAGGGAGAGATTATGACCACATTTTGACTTAGCCTTTCTTCCTTCATAGGTACAAGGGTCTGAAAAGATATCTTTGACCCCATAAAACCAGCCAGTGAAGTATTGTATTTCCTTCTGGATTTATACTTCGTTCAGAGAAAAGAATTTGTAGGCAGAGTACTGTGTATCAAACATAAAGTAGAGCTTCAGAATAACAATTTGTGGTCCAGCATACTAAATACTTGGATAACTATTGACTTGAAAACACTGTATATTATTAAGTGAAGGAACTCCGCAGTAATGTTTCAGAGTTGTGAATGAATTTATCGTGATATGAGGAATGCCCAAGTGAAAAGACTTTCTGTATGAAATACCCTGTACCCCTTCCACATCTTTGCGCCCCACGCTGATCAGCTCATTCATTAATTCATTCTGGACTCCCTTTCATGAAGTTGAAAGAGAATGTAAACAAATCCTTAATTCCAGGGATACAATTGGAATGACACATCCTTCAACTATAGTTGTTTAAAACTGATTTTGGCAGATATTACCCTGGCAAACAGATGTACAAGACCAAGCTTAAGAGAGAGCACAATGATCAGCTAGGCCAGTGCCAGGAAATACCAGACCTTCAAGTGAAGGGTTTAGGATTAATGAAAAATAGGTAATTAAAGGTAGGCTTCAGGATTTCTCTGGCACATGCCTGACCATAGTTAGGACTATCATGGACCTACCTCTTGCATGAAGTCATCTTGCAAAATTTAGATCTGCAGTGATAACAAACGGTGCTCTGCAATCAGCCTTACCCTGAAACCAAAGTCAAATCTGATCCCAATCAAGCTGTCATCTTACTCTTATAGATGCAGGCAAGTTTAATTATCACCACAGAACATTACCTCTGCTGCAATCGATGATAAGGGACTGCAGCCATCTGTAGCTATTGGGCTTCATACATATCTAGGAAAGGTCTTAGACTATGATTTGAGCCAGCATGAGATCATTTGGAGTTACATTTAGGTTTTGTAGG
This sequence comes from Crypturellus undulatus, assembly GCA_013389825.1. Taxonomy (NCBI): domain Eukaryota; kingdom Metazoa; phylum Chordata; class Aves; order Tinamiformes; family Tinamidae; genus Crypturellus; species Crypturellus undulatus. The sequence goes on from VWPW01016598.1 coordinate 210,801, forward strand.
GACTGTCCATTTTGTTGATATTGTGGCTTGTTTTAATTGGACAACTCTAGGTCTAGGACATGCAAGCGTCACTAGCTGAGTCTAGAAATTTGGATAGAAAAGTGTACTCTTGGTTGTGGATAATGTCTGGCAAAAGTTTGTCAGACTGAGTTCAGCTTGGTTGTGTAACAGGAGAATCAATTGGATCAACCAATATTACACAAAGCGTTAAAGGAAGAGAGGACATAGGGACTGCCAGGAGCATGTTTATCATGAAATTAGAGTCCAAACTAACAAGGACTGATCTGCTGACTTGACAACCAGGATTTAGATTAGCAAAACTTGGGTTAGCAGATGTAGAACATGTAGAACAGGACATATCTACCTGGATACGTTTAGGTTCAGGACAAATAAGGCTGTCAGTCCTGGGTACAAAATGAATAGTTAAGATAAACTAAGGGATGATTCTTGGGTTTAGGAATCAAGGACTGGGTTTCAGACCAACAGTCAAGATTAGGGTCATGGAGTCATTGGGACAGATCTACATTTGAGGTTGGCTGAATCTTGTGGGTGGTGGCAGATATCCACTGAGGTAAGGTTTGAAATGAAGATGAAAGTGCAGTGTAGCTGCACCTTAAAACAGTTGCAATAAATCTGCATGACATACCAAACCAAAGAGCTCCACTCATAAAGACAACTATTTGGATTGACATCAGTGGGCACTGGTGTGTGCTGTTAGTTTGTAGAGACTTAACAGAAGTATAAAGTGAAAATTTCAACTGAAAATTGTGTGTAACCACAGTAGGAATGTGCCAGATTTTTGGTGTTCTTCACCTAAAAACGCAGAAAATAAGTCATCCTAGTGATGTGGTTCCCCTTGATCCTTGTCCATTAAGGATAGTGAGGTACTTTTAAAAGTTGACAACAGGAAGAATATTGATTCCACTGTGTTTGTTCCATGTTTAATATTTTTCTAATAGGACTGGCAGGAATGAAAAGCAATTCAAACCACTTAAAATAATGAGGTATTTCCTCTACTTCCAGCACTTAAAATAATTGTCTTGGGGGAGGGTGAGGAAGCATTCCTAGCAGTAATTGAATGGATTTGCTTCATTTTATTCCTCTCAAACATATTGAAGCTGTCTGTAATAAATGAGTGTTTTACACCTGGTAGCTTTGATAACACTCTTCACCTCCTATAATAAATAGGATCAACCTTCAGCACCATTTTTGCTGACATTTGTCTTGTAATACTTTGTTTTCTATCAGTGCAAGGCTAAACATAGACCTTACAGTCTTGAGCCTGTCTGCATAGCTGCTACTGGAGCAAACAAAAATCTAATTTTTGCCCACTTTATCCAGTAAAGAAAATTAGCTGACATCAAGCAGTGAACGAAGGAAGAAGGGGAGAGGTTGCATGAGGATCCTCTTTCATAACATGTCAGAAGTGTATCCTTCAACAGCAAGATAAAAAGTAGGACAGCATCCATGACCTCCTTTGCATGCATTTCCCGACCCCCCACTGTCTACTTGGGAAGGCTGAAAAATGTTATCCTTTGAATAATGACTATGGTATCTTTACTAGGACAGCCCAGAAGATTTGTGTCTTGTCTGGGAATCATGGTGGGAGGTTCGGACTGCTGTCATCTGGCTGGGGCACCCTGAAGGACTTATTTCTTTGCAAAACTCAGAGCTGGCAGAAGAGCTAGTAATGTGCTCTCAGTAAGACTACTGTTTTTCCAAACTCAGAAGACAGAAGTCTCTTGATACCGTCTTGAAACTCCTAGCAAATATAGATTTGTATAGCAGTCAGGCACACAGGTTAATACAAACTACAAAATCCTGCAAATCCAAGAGATATTTTAGCTTACTAGTCAATACTGATGTTCACTGAAGTAAATTTAAATAATATCAAAATCCAGAGGATTTAATCAAAGAAGAATCCTATCCCACATCTAAAAAATGACACATCTTCACTTATTGCATTTCTAAACAAGGAGTAGGAGAGAATCTTATCCCTGTACTTGCATTAAAATTTGTGAAGACAGACAACAAAATAAACACAGCTTTAAAAGCTCTAAAAATTCTTGTACTATGAAAAGCATTTTGCCCCTTTCAAGTCTTCCTCTACCCTGCCTTCCTCCCCTCTGCCCCAGCAGTGGCTGGATATAAGAACATTTTTCTTGCAGATTTAATCTGCAAGAAAACTTCCTTGCTAATGGCCAAAAATACACTAATGCTCATTGTAAAAGAAATTAAGCATGAAACTGAACTAACTCTCAAGCTTTTCACATATTATCTGGGAGAAATGGCTCTCAAAGAGCAGTAAGAGGTTCTAAAGGCAGAAAAGCAACCAAAAATATGGAGACCTACTGAACCACAGTTAGGCATTAGAGGGGGAGCTCTAAGCCATAAGAAGTTCAAGCAGTTTTCTGTAGAAAAGGGGGAGCCAAAGGGAATAAGGAGACACTAATTCAAAGATGAACTGGTCTGGAGTTTAACTTCAACAGATTGTAGCCTGGATGTTTGCATGATGGATAACAATGCTGTTAGTACTCAGACATAATGAGCACCCAGGTGGTAAGTTGTTTCTCTGCACTAAGATTTTCTAATGTAAAGAGGAATCTTGTTGTGTGGACATTAGCAATATCTGCATATAAAAACAAAAACAATGGGAAATTGTTTTCTTTAGAAACTGACCTTCTCTGGAAATTGGGCTTATGTAGGTTGGGAATAATATGCCCTAATGCCCAGGACATGTAAGCTCAGGTGACAAAGGTTTGAAGTTTTGTCCAGCAAGTTGTGATTTTGCTGTCTGCTTCTTAACATGAAAAACTTGTGGAATAACATATACCTAACCTGCTGAGACAACACAAGAACAGGAATGAGCACTTTTTTCCCTGTACTTTTGCTGGAACTGAAAACACACTCTTTCACATTACTCATTTTCATGTGATACAAAGGTTTCAGGAATGCTGGATATCTTTATGGTGCCAGAAAGTAGTAAAACATCACAATTGACTTTCAAAGACACACAGATTTTTCTGTCCAGCGAAGCTAAACTAAAATTTGAATGGCTTTGCCATTAAGTCATGTATTCTTTATGCCCTTATGAGTCAGTTTAATAAAGAGAATCATACTTTACTTTCTTTGTTTATTGGATAGACCGGCACTACTGTACGCACTATTATTGTGGTCATTCTTTGCATTAGTGCTCTTGTTTCCCATGCTTTCTCTTTTCATCTCTCGCTCCAGGCAGGATTTAACTATTTTGCTACCATTTTCCAAATAAAGATGCTTAATTTCAATATAATATTAAACAATGCTTCCATCTCAGGTGGAAAGTAGGGTGTGGTATTTATAGCTAACCTGTTATGTTGTTTGTGACTGGCCTCCACTTGAACCTGAATCTAGTCTTTTGGCACACTGTCTTTCTAGGAGCATTCTGTCCTTCTAGGAGCCCCTTTCAAGGGGTTTCCTAATTAGGGAAGCCTTATATAACTTCATGTAATCTGTGATCCAGTCCCATGCCTAATAATACTGATTCCCCTTTTTTAAAATATAGCCCTTCCTTTTCACTCCCATTCATGTGCACATTTTCTACAACATACTCAGTAACCTGCAGACACTTAAATTTGGTCAAAATGGATGATTCTTAGGGAGACTGATAGGGTCAACTGGAAATTTGTCAGCAGTCCTCTATACCTCAGAGTTAAGCCTTTTTCTTAATATTTTCCAGAGCCAAACCATGAATTCTAAAGCCACAGTAGAGTTTTGTTTCTATAAATCTATTTCAAATTCCAAACTTTTTTACCACACTAAAACAATGAGCTCACCAGATGGTCTGGCAATTTCCAGGAGCAAGGCTGAGACCTGGAAAAATATTTGAATCACTAAAAGAGGAATAATGCTGCAATGTATTGTGATGATAATATGATGGGTCTTCTAGGCTGGTCAAAGAGGGCAGACCAGGCACTGAAATGTCCTCTTGGCTTGCTTTGCACATTCCACCTGAGCAGCCTCAGGCAAATTTGTGGAAAAAGTCAGATTTTCATTGCAGCTCCTGAAATGAGATTAGGGAAGCCACTTTCTTTTCTCCTTGTCTGGTGGAAGAGATGGAAAAGGAAAGTGAGGAACTTAACCTAAGATATATAAAAAAAAAAAAAAAAAAAAAAAACTTTTCACTCAGCAGAAGAAATTGGGGAAGGAAGCTCATCTTTTTTCTCAGCTTCTAGCTCTGTTCTTTCAAGTTAGTTTGTGCATAATATTGCCACAAATTTTGCAAACCTGACTTGTTATTGGAAAGGGTAGCTCAGTGACCTCAATCATGTCTCATCACTGAGCAAAAGAGCTTTTCCAGTCCTTTCACAGCTCTCTGTAATTGAAGGTGCATTCTCCACTATGTGGTGAATGGGTCAGTTTCTGGCTAGTGGGATAGCCCTGATCATTGCTTTCAGCTAGTCCAAATTTCATTTACTGGTTGTTGAAAGTAGAAATCTACACGCTTTTATTTACTTATTTTTTCTTGCAGACCTGCAATAAATGTGGCAACAAAAATAGACTGAATGCTGGGTTGCAACTGAAAGAAGTGGAAGGAAAAATGGGATATTGTTGGACTTGGTCTAAGGTCTGGTGCGCAGATGGATTAGATACTCAACAGTGAGTTTACTGACTAACAGGACGAGAAGGGTAAAATGCGAAAGTTGAGAAGTAGGCAGGGGCTCAGGGATATGAATGACAGAAATTAAGCTAAGTTGAGAAGTAATTAAGTGGGAACAGACTAGATGTAGGTGAAAATAATCATATAATTAAAGATGATATTGAGATCATGCAGCAAGAGTAGAACTATATGAATTTTGGTCATGCTCGATTTCTGGGATCACTACTGCAGTGGTGCATGCTATGCGAAGGAAGATAAAATCTTCAGTAGCAAAAAGAGGAGATAGGCCTAATCTTAACTGAAAACAAGTTACTCCACTTTAATTGGAAAGCTGGTTGTCATAGCAGAAAATGTATGTTTTCTCTCCAGACTAGAAATAAGATGTAAAGTTCACTGAATTCCAATTGTACAGTACGGGTGGTTTGAATGTTTTTGTCATATGCTGTTAAGGTCTAATATTTTGTTAAGTGTTTCAGTCTTGGAGATAGTAAGTAACAGAAACACCAGTACATAGCTTGAAGGACTCATTTACAATATGTTTATCCTATGACCTACCTTGCCAAGTCTCATTATGTAGAAATATTTTTCATATACGAGGAACAGATGTAATTGCACTGTTTCATAGACCATGATAATGTAGATAAAGTAGAAACTGAAATTAAAGCTAAGCAGCTATTCTTCTCAAAATGTTACAACACAAGACTGCATGTAGCCAAGACTCAAGTGCGGCCAAGACCACCTATGAGTGTCCGAGGTTGATGATGCATCTCTACAAGAGGGGAACCAAGAAGAGGTTTGAAGGGGTAGAAGGGAAACTTAAGCAGCATTAAGTGCTATGGAAAGTCTCTTGTTTTATACAAGTGTAATGTTGGTACCTGGATGAGAAATGCTTGATGTTTTGGGTGAGGATATATGGAGTTATGTCAGGAAAGACCTTGAAGTTCCGGGCTCCCCCAAAATGGTTGTCTTCATTAACGTGGAAGGAAACACTGTCTTAGAAGGAAATGCTACCTTCCGTTTCTAGACAGAAGCAGAAAAGTACCACTGTGTTTCAAAAGTAAAGCACCGAAAACTGAAGTTGTGATAATCTCTGACAGATACTTTATCATTCCACATTTGGAATAAAAAAGCTTACACATAAAAAAGCTTACTTGAAACTCTTCTTTCCTATGGAAGTTTTATTTATGTCCTTAACTTTCACTGTTTTATTTGAAAAGCTTGTAACTGTGAGACCCTGTTTAGTTCATTTTACAGACATAGATATGGTCGTAGATACAGGCCTTAAGTGCTTTTTCTGAAAACCTCACAAGTCCTGAATCCTTAAAGGCCTTCCGAATGCTAGTTCAGTATTTTGACATTGTGCTGAGTTAATGCATCCAGGTTGTTCTGCTGCTTTTTCCTTTTTTCTTTTTTTTTTTTTTTTCCTTTCTCTTCTGGAAAAGGGAGACTTTAAGTAAACATTTATATCTTAGTATGACTCAAAATAAAAACTGCCCCTCCAGTTTCTCTCCTTGGTGGACTCTATATGCCTTGGTGGACTCTATATGCCTTGGTGGACTCTCAGCACACCCAATAGGCTGGGACTTTTAACAAAACAAAACTTCTGGTGCTTACCACACGTTCGACTCAGTTAGAAGTAGAAATGAAAATAATTCTAAAGTGATGGTGTCTCAGAATGGCATTGCAATAAAGGAGTGACATTAAATTTCACAGCAAATACAATCACTTTATTCAGACTCTGTGTTATGATGCCTCTCTGATATCAGAAGGGAAGAGAACTGAAGAAGCTAGAAATTTCCCAAGGCTGTTCTCACATTTCCTCCTGTAACATGTCAAAACAGCAAAGGAGGAGCATGATTCATAGGATGTTGCTAGTCTACTGTTTCCTTATGTGTCAGACCTGACAGCTCCTAGAAATTTAGTTTACTTTCTGCTCTAGATGTAATATAATGTAATGCC
>VWPW01016599.1:0-31458 GCA_013389825.1 Crypturellus undulatus
TGCCTCGCAGCTCAGCTGGGAATGTTGCCCTTGGGATTGGTGGGGATGCAGCGGGATTGGTGGGGATGCGATGGGATCGTGCAGGAAGGGCCGTGCGTTTGCTCTAACCAGCCTGTCCTGCCGCTCATCCCTGGTGACCGCCGGTAGCACTAGGCTGAATAAACAGACACTATTGATCAAATTTGAAGTCATTAACTTGGCAGTTTAAATAGATGCTGTCCTATATAATTAGAACAAGGGAGTAACACATAGGCTGATACGGCTTTATTTGGAATAAAAGCCTCCTTTTCATGAAATCCTGTTTGGTGCCATTCAGCCCTGCGAGGTTTGTGCCTCTGGTGGGTCACACGAGAATTAGATATTTTGTTAAAACTACCAAAAGGGAAGAAGGCAGCTCTGCTTGTGGACGTGAGCGGTGACACTGATACGGAGTGTGGAGCTGCCGAACTTTGAGCCTTTCTGGAAGTGCTGCTTGGAAGAAGAGGCTGCTGGCGGCTGGTTACTGGTTAACCACATCCAGCTGGGCCGTTTCTTGGGAGAGTCTGGCAGGAATAACATTTACATTCCCTCCCTCTCCGAACGATCAGCGTTTCTTCCAGCCCTGAACCAGAGCACATTGATCCGTTTGGCTCCTTTGCTGGGAAGCAAATGCCTGTTCGATCTGCATCTTTATAGTCCAGCATGACAAGTGATTCATTATTTTAAAAACGCAGAGTTTCTTGCTAACGGCCACTCTAGTGCGATTTTAGTCCAGTCTTTGGAGTAACCTGATTTTGAGGCTGTTTTCCTCCTCCTGGTCCCTCTGCCACAGCTGCCGTGTCCCAGTGTCCCTACCTGCTCCCGGGCTGTCACTGTCACCGTCACCTTCTAATGTGAGGGCCAGAGTGCCACCTCGGTCCTTCCTGCCCTCTCTGCATTTGCAGGCAAGAAGGACTTAACCAGAGAGCGCTGGACAAATCATATCAGCACACAAGGAAAGGAGAGAGCGGGGTGTAACGTCCTGGGCATGTGCCGAAAGGGATCGTAACAGACCGATTAACCAGGAAACAAAAACCCGAAGGTTTCAGAGTTAACGTTTTTCAGGAGTTAAGACGCTGTTCCAAAACAGCTGATGTATTTTATTCAAAATCAGAAGTGATGCCAGGAAGCTCAGTTGAGTGAACAAACTTTTATTTCCTCTTCCCAGATTTAAACTTTGCACCTTTATTTTGCAGCTTTCATGTTTGAGTTGGTAAAGTCATTTTTGTTTCTGCAGTGAAGTACTTCAATTATCCCTCTGAACCACTTCTGAGGTTTGAAATGAGATGTTTAGTAGTATCTTATTTTTCAGCTTTTTGCAATGTGTCTCCTTGATTGTCTGGGACCTGATAGATTGAATATGAAGCGGTAGTGGATGAAATGGATGAGTGGATGTGTTTGCCTGATCATGAGGCAATTCCTACAGTTGTTCAGTTGCCAAAAGGACCATCCTCTCCAGCACCGCAAATGGCTTGGCCGTGCCCAGACAAATAACCAAGACCAAGCTGCCTTCCCTCGCAGCAAAGCTACGTGGAGAGAAGGATGGTGCTTTATGGCAATAGTCTCTGCTGTAATAAGCTCAGTATCAAGATGGGCTGAAACCCAGCAAAGAACTGAGGCTAAAACTTTTCACTAAACACTGCAGGTATCCTGGAAATCCTCAAAAAGAGGAGCAGGATATTTTCGTTCCATCTAGCCTGGGCAAATCTTATGATTTTTCCCTGCCAGACTCTAAGAGCAGTTCTCTTTTGATACTAAGGTCCAAGCTAGCATCGAAACTCCCGCTTATCATGGGCCACAAGGCTGCAACGACAGGTTGATAACGAGACACCACTGAGCGAGGGGAAGGAAGCGACATGGAAATAGGAGCTCCAGCAGGTCCTGCTTTTGGCTGTCCCTGCACTAGTAGCCCAGGACGAAGCAAACTCAATGCTCTAGGCTTTCCTACACTGTTAACTCTTCATTGAATGCTGACTCCCACATCCCAATTTTAAATCCGAGCTGACTCTTGGGCTCTTCAGGAAGTCCCACTCAGCCTCATCTGTTTATTATCACGCTCACCACGAAAAGTCAGGAGCAGCAGATTTGCAAATAAAGAAGGGAAAAGCTGTAGGAGCATGGAAAAAAACCTTTGGCAAGGAGGCCTACGGCTTTGAAAAGCTTTGTATGACAAGACTTGAGATTCTTTAGGTTTCTATCCAAACATGCCAAAAAGCACTTGACATACTTTGGTTAAAATATGAACATGGAAAGCAACTACATGCTCTAGAAGTTACAAGAAGTTTGTAGGGCGTTTATTGCTGGAGGTATATGGTTTTAAAGCACTGATATGGTGCTGATGCCTTGATTAAAAAGAATGCTTTACACTTACTTGCAAAACAAAATTTGGGGGTGTAGAATGTGCCTCTTGAAAAGTCATCCAGCACCTGGTGGAATTTGTTGCAGTAACAGTTATTGAGGTTGTATTAATGCTCAAAGGGTACTTAGTAAGTGGTATTCACTGCAGTAGGTTTCCAGGAGCTGCTTGTTACAGGGTTATTAAGGAAATGCAAAAATGAATTTTAATTTTAGAATAAAAGAGCTTAAGGCCAGCCAGTGCACTGTGTTTCCTAAAGTTTGTTCTAATATTTTAAGGGCTAATTGCCTGGTATTTTATAGGCTAAAATCCTTTTTGCGTGGAATTCTTCTATTAGAAATTCTTGCTTCTGATGTTTTAGAGTGCATGAGGAAATGTGGGTTCTTCAGTGTCCCATAAGGGTTGGTTTTATTAGCATTTCTGAAAACTATTACTATGGCAAAAATGTTACTTCTTAACACACATTTTTTCCCTATTTTGGCAGCACTTATTTCAACCTCAGCAGCATCCTAGATCGATTCTCTTGCTTTCCTTGGTTCACTGTACAGCCTGGGTTCAGTATTGAGCTGAACAGCCCTATTCTGTCCAGAATCAAACCTGTGCATTTGGTTTTAAGGCACTTTTCCATGTGAATTGTTTAGCTAAAATTCTTCTACTGATACATTTAAACCCCTGTGGGATTAACTAATAGTTTACATAGTTTACAACTTACACATGACTTAACGCCATTCATTTTTGAAATAACAATGTTCTTGCTTTTGAGCTTTCACAATCTACTTAACGTTTGATGAAAACCAGGCATTAATTTTGTCCAATTTATTAAAACAGACCAGCTGGAAATTTTCGTACCCCTAAATTTAACTTTGCACCTTATTTAATTGCACTAACTATCAAAAAAAAAAAGCTAAATATTGGTTCTAGATGGAAAACGCAAGTCTCTGTTTTAAAATTGAGGTTAAGAATATGTTAAATTGCATTTTTTTTCCTCCTTCAGAGTAGTGTTTCGCATTTGCATTGGTGTTTTTTGCATACTGATATTATCTGTATATGAAGGACTGTAAATACCAACCACTTTTTGGAGATGCAGCACATACCTTTTAGGATACCTTTTTTGAGCAAAAGTTTTTAGAACATTTGGCATTTGACAGCGTTTCAGTATTTCTATCGATATGTGACTTTGCTGCCTGCAGCCAAACTCTGTCAAGATTTTCAATGCTGAGGTTTCTGCGTTCACTGGCTTTACGTGTTCTGGAGGAACAAGAAGGGTGGATTTTTTTGTTCTGCTTTCTGTGAAACAGAAAATACTTTGCTGGAGGCCAAAGTGCACATGAAAAAGGATTGTGGTGAGAGGGCAGCGTCTGCTCCTTAGTTTTGGTGTTTTACCTTTTATACTTTTTCCTTGTTAATAAAGCAGGAGAGGGCGGCTGTGCAGATTCCTGACGGACCTAAGGAATGACCATCCTCTTGTAAGGCCTCCAAAGTTCATCAGTTGGGTGGTGGTTTATAGAGAAACAGCTGCTGTTGGTACATACATGTAGTCCAGAAACCCGAGTCTTACAAGCTGGTTATAAGCAAATCTGCTTGTTATAGCGGGACAGGTAGCCCCTTTGTGAAACAGAGCACAGAAAATACCTGGGAAGGAGAAGAAATGAAATTTGTGTGTTTTCTAGTAAGCATAAGGTTTATTTGGAAAATCTCTTATGTATTGGGTTAGTAACCAAATGGGCAGCTGCACGCGAAGTTCCTTGTAAGCTTCCTTTTTGATAAGGAAAATAAGGTGTTTACCACTTTATACATATAACTCAGGAAAACAGGGATGTATTAAATGAAAAACAATTAAATTAGAAGTTGACTTAGCAGAAGACTGTTCTGCTCATTAGCGCTTCAAGAGGAGCGTGAAGCATTTGAGCTTAACTTCTGCCTGTGTAGTAGTGAGAATGAGCAGAGTTTTGTGTCCGCAGCTAGAGGATTGGGGATTTTTATTTATTTCCATGTGATTAGTAATTCACTGTTGTTCTTCCATCGCTTGCAGAGAAACCAAGCTGCATGACTTCACGGTGTAACTGGAAAGCACCTTTTGTTTCCAGGAAGCCAGGGAGCGTGGTAGGAGCACGAGTGGAGCTGGGGTTTGGAGTTTCCTTCCCAGCTGAACCTGGGTGCAGCGCAGGGTTGAGTGCAGCCCTATCTCATGCTGACATTTCCGTAGATTTGGAAAAGGTGCTTTGAAAACTCCCAAGTGCTAAAAGTGCAAAGGATTTTTGGCAATCTTAGCAAAATTCAGTTTGGAATCTGAGTTATGAGTGCATGTGGGTGGAGGAACATGTTTTTCATGCTTTAGGAATTTTTTTCCAGATGCTTTTTCAGTGCTTGGGTAACTTTAAGGGCTAAGTATTAAGATTTCAACAAGGATTTATTCTGCAGTTTGAATGTAATTTAAAGAAAATTGTGTTACATAGTTTCATGGCATGTTTTGAACTTCACAGCGATGATCTCACTGTGCCTGTTGGGCTCTTTTTCAAAATGTGAACACAAGGATGTGCAAACCGCTCAGAGAAGCCGATCTCGATAAATGCTCAAAAACACAGATTATTGGGTGCAAGTGTGTATAGTCTAATGGCTGAAAATACAAAATATGTAAGGAAAGAAATCCAGAACTGCGTTGATCCCAGTAACGACAACTTGCACAACAGTGTCTGGAGCAGAGGCAAAACACTGTTTTCTATCTGTGGTAGGAATTTTGTCATTGAAATTGTTTTGTTTAGCTGTCAACCATGAGATTGACTTTGCACTGGGAATAATTTATGAAAGGCACAGAGGATACTAATCTTTGAGCTCTTTCCCAATATTTCTACTTCTTATTAGATAGCATATGTAGAAGCTGACCAGCATAGCTGAAGGTTGTGGGTAGCCTGTGTTTTCAGAGAGCTGGATATGATTTGAGGGTGCAAAGCGAAAACTTGAGGGATTTTGTTTAAGCTCCTTCTACCAAATCATTTGTTCCATTTGGTTATGGCTCTGGCAGATATGTTGGTAGGACAGAAAAACGGAGTTTTAAAAACCATACAGTGGCCATACGACTTTATATTCTGCTAATGTTTTTTCTGATAAAACTGTGCAATAGATGCAGCATTTTTTTTTGTCAGTGGCTGCCTTTCAGAAAGGCTGCCATAAAACGCAGATAATGTAAACTACCTTGGCTCTTGAATTCCTGTTCCTGAGGAATATGTTTGTCCTTCCATGGTGCTGGAAGATGGTCTGCAAGGAAGAAGGTCCAAGCACGAGGAGGCCATAGCAGGGGTCTTTCCTCGGTGGCAGTGGATGCTCGCCCAGTTCTTGTCTCATTAATGCCCCATCATGTAAGAGGTAGGACTGAATGAAACATTTAATCTGGGAGGTTGCTTTCATCTCAAATATTTGTTATGGGTGAGTAAAGGAAGAATAAGATTGAGAAAAGTCCGTATATAGGGTAATGAGTATGCCTATTTCCCAGTGCCTGCCTTCCTCCGCTTCTGTACATCAGCATTAATTCACCTTCCTATTGATCCCCCTATTTTTTTCATCTCTACAAAGTTCTTCAGCTACAACCATAACTCTTAGCATTTCTCCAAGCTTTATATCTCAGTCAGGTCCTTCTAAAATTGGTTTTACTTGTCCTCTGTGGCATGTAGTCCCAGTTGATGATTTACCTTAATGCAGGCTAAATCAGTTCTTGCTTGTGCTCATAAATAAACTGAGCAGCTTGGTCAGTGCCCAAGGAGATTTTTCAGTTTGAGCAGTTTTTAGGCATCCTGGAGATGAAAACATTCTCTTTTGTTAACGTGATGTTGGTCCGCGCTATGAGAACACCGTCTTTGGCATGATGATTTTTTGCTTAGGTAGGAGTGTATTTTTATTCTTGGTTAGGTAGAATCTTTAATGACATGTTAATAAGCTAATAAAAATGAGTTTTTCTGGGTGTGTGGTTTTTGAAGATCTCTTCAAAGTTGTCTAGTGTTTGCAAGTGCCTCTATGCAGCCAAGTTCCAGCCCACAAGGAAAGCAAGCCTTGAAAAGAGGCTTTGATTTTTTGCTCTGCAGCCTACACAAAAGGGCCACAAAAAGGCTTCATGTATCAAATCCAGCAACTCTTTGAGAATTGAGGGATTTTTTTTTAATGAAGTATTGCTTTAATCTTGTAGTCGAGTTCAGATTTAGCCCGAGTTCAGGCAGAGCCTTCAAATGTCAGGGTATGATGTAGGCTGCCCCTGAAGGCTGGGGAGGTCGGGGAGTTTTGTGGGCTCATATGTCGGATTGCAAATCTTGTTGGCGCGGCGATGCTGAGATTATTAACAAAGGACACTCAGATGTACATGTCTGTGTATACACATTTATAAAATTAGTTGCATACGGCTAAATTGCTTTATTTGGTAAATTTAATATAGGAGTTTAGTTATGGCTGTCTTTTTTGCAAATGGTAAGCACTGCAGTGGTTTGGATTTGCTTGCTGAAAAGTTAAAGCCGTCAGCGGATTTATGCATTTCAAGGTCTGAAACAGACAGTCAGAAAAAGACCAAAACTATTCTTAAAACAAACAACAAAAAAAGGACTAGAATAGAAACCGTGGATTTTGTGGTGACGATTTAAACTTCAATTTGTGAATAAAAGGGTGTATTTTAGTACAGAGATGTGGTTAGCTGCAGAGAGACTGCGTTTTTACACAATCAATACTTTTAGCCATCTTTCCTTTTCCATTAAACTCTTGCACACTATGAAGCATCCGTGATTGTCGGCCTTAAGAAAACAAAACGCTTAAAAACTTCATGAGTTGCCTAGTAGTAGAAATAAAAACAGAGGTTTATCTGCACTAAAGGCTCATGCGGGGTTATGTGCACAGCAGAGAACCATGCCCCGAATCACTCCTGTCGGCTGCTCAGATTGGGTGGCTTGTGGCATTCCGAATATTTTCCGCAGAAACTACTCGGAGCTGATTCGGATGAGAAGTGGTTTCCCAGAACACATCCAGCAATGTTTTTCATTGAGGGCCACAGGACCTTGGGGCTTAGGAGCCGCACGTAGGAGACAGCTGATGGTTTGCCTGGTTGGGCTGGGAGGGTGTTTTACACTTGGAACGTGCTGTTTTGCTCCGCAGCCTTCTGAAAACTGGTTTTCCAAATGGTCAGTTTTTTGCTTTGAAAAACGGCTGGTAAACCAGTGTGCACAGGAGGCTCTTGTGATAGATCGGAGGCAGAACAAGCCCAAGTCATAGCAAGGTTGCTGGGTTTACAGGTCTAGGCCAGGGAGGCTTCGAAGCACCTTCAGAAATGTTTCCCTAATGGGGATGCATCAAATTTGACCCGCTTTGCAGCCATTTCACTTTTAAACGGTGTGCGAGAGCTTCTATTTCGTTATGCCTATTATTTTCTATCGCGACTTTTATTCTCCTCCTAAGGATACTTTCATTGTTGTCACTTTTTGCCTTTATCTTCAAGCAAACCAACCCATGATGCTTTTAATGCTTATAATAAATTTATGGTACCTCTCTCTCTGATTAAAGACGGTCCACACAGATGTAAATATTAAGTAAAGCCCTTCCTACGTCATGAGCCTGCTAGCTTGTGTTTACCTTCTGCCAGAAAGGTAAAACAAATATATCCCGGAATCCAGCGGCATATTTGTACAAGCACAAATGATTAACCTGGAGTCGCAGGAAGAAAGGCCAAGGATGGCTGAGAGGTGTATTTGCCAGCAGCTTCCCGCGTGACCTTCCTTCTTTCCAAAGGGAGATGGGGATACACTGCTGTTTCCTCAAAATCAAGGGGTAAATTGAAGGAGAAGTATCCCATTTCTACCCGGTATTTTCCACTCTATTCCTGTATTTTCTTCTTTGCCCCAAAACACTGCGCTGTTTGGAAGCGTCTGTAGTGGCTTAGCGCGGTGCCGCAGGGTGGGATGTGCGGGATAACGTGCATGGAGATGGAGGGACAGCGGCTGCGGGAGCGTCTCCCGGATCAACAGCCGTTCGGGATGAGGGAACCCGCCCGCAAGGACTTGCAGCCTGGCTCTGTTTCCCCGGGGGTGTCTGAAACGGTTCCTTGTCCGGGCTGCCTTCCCAGGTCTCCTTTTGGGAAAATTTGGGGTTTACTGCAGCGAGAGCCGCTCGCTGCTGGAGCAGCCGCTCGGTGCTTTCCATAATCCTGCCCGTCGCCTGCTCCGGCAGCGGCTGCGGATGATTCACGGCTGCTTTGGGAGCCGGGTGGACAAGCGGGGTCTGGCACAGGATCCACTCGACTAATTCAACTTACGTCTGCGCCGAAGACGTCCCCGGGGTGGATACTGAGAGCGGCGAAGGCTTCATCCTTTGCCTCCTGCCAAATACACTCTCGCACCAGGCTTTACCCCAGCTGCCTAATTTGGCCTTTGAAATTATCTCAATAACGTCAGGTACTTTAAAAAAAAATAATAAAAAAGATTCCCATCCCTTTATAAATATTATAATCTGGATGTAAAGGCATTGTTTCAGCAGTGCTTGGATGGGAGGCTTCTGCCATATTAAAAGAAATTCCTTAGTGCTGCACAGCAATTCACAGCGCGTATAAACAAATACTCGGTCAAGCTGGAACAGGTCGGCCGCCTTTCAGGAGGCAGAATATAAATGGCCAAGCCTGGTGAATTAGCAGCTTTTGCAGCTTTACAGCAACTGCACTGAGATTTCTCCTGCTGCCAAGTCATAAACATTACCCCAAAAAATAAGCCCAAACTCCCCAAAAACCTGGACTGGACAAAAACAGCTTGGTGCAGGGTCTGCCTGGCTGCACCTCCGATACCATTAAAAACTTTGGAAGCTCTTCTTTCTAAACCGGGCCGAATCCCAGGGGTTCAGGCCTGCAGGAGCAGCAGTCACTTGGCACTTGCAGTCCCACGAAGTCCCCTTGGAGGCTGCATTGGAGAAGAAAACCTGGAATCAGCCGCTGGCTGCCCCGGCCCCGCTGTCGTTTCCTGTCTGAGGCTCCCGTTGCTGACCTTTGTCACCTCTTTCTTTACTGGAATTTAGAAATCCACGCGGTTCAAGGCCTTAGAAATGATTTTTTTGGCTTTGGCAGGTTTAATGTGCAGGTAGAGGAGCAAAGGCAACGGTCTGTCTCGAGCAGCCCGATTCCAAAGCTCTCTCCGGAAAGTTTCTTTCAGCTACTGGCTGTTGTGTCAATATTTTTCTTACTTGGAAGAATAATAATTATTTGTAACTGAAAATTGAGGGTTTCACAGGCTTCAATTGGAAAATTGGCAACTATACACTTTTCGAGTAGACCAAAAGCTATTGACAAAGGGAAGAGAATTAAATAAAGAATATAATTTTTCAGTAATAAATGTAAAATCTTAGGCTGCTAGGGAGCTCCAGGAAGCACACCTGAAATGTAGAATAAATGTAATATTTACAAAGTCGGACTATATACAGATGGACTAGGTGGACTAGTTTTCCAGCTGAATAATATGTTAGTACTTGAGATGGGAGGTGACATGAATTATTTTCCTTTTTTTCTTTTAAGAAAATCTCCTCTGCAAACAGAAATCTTAAAATTAGTTTTACCTACTATCAAAGCACTCGAGTTCTAATTTGACCTGTATTCGGTGTTTTCCTGGCATTTTTTTTTCTTTAAATCACTCGCAACTGTAAGTGAAAATTAAACTTTGCTCTGTTATGCTTCCACGGAGGAGCTGGCAGTGATTCTGTAATCCTGTTTTAGTTCGAATGCAATTGCCGTGGCCCTGCAGATTTTTCATTTTCAGCCGTTAAAACGGTGCACGAGAAGCTTTCTCCGATTATGCAGTTTGCCAGCAAAAGAAATGAGGACTTTTTAATCCCCTCTAAAAATAGTTTCCTGTTGCAGCTCCTTTAATTATTACTAAAACAAAGGATTAAAAACATTTTTTTTTTCCTCTCCAAACATCTGGGTTAAGCAAGAGCCCCCTTTGGTCTGGTTGCTTGCCTGGGGTGGAGGCTGGTTTTTATTCTGCGAGCTATTTTAGAAGGTGGGAGCGTCGCTGCAGAGCCGAGCAGCTGAATTCTAGTAGATGTGTAAAAATGAGGTTTTTTTTTTTCCTCTCGTGTTTTTGCTACTATTTTTTCTGCTACTACTTATTTTTTTCTACTACTGTTTTTGCTACTGTTTCTTCCCTTGCCCTAATCCAGAGTTCGTGCCCCTGTGTAAATACCCCTAGAGAGGCTGAGCTAAAATTTGCTAGGGACCAGGCGAGATGGAGATGAGTACCATGGGACACATGAAATGTCCTTTTCAGTATTTTTTAAGCGTTCATTCTTGTGCTGAGAGATCCGAGTTGGTTGGAGAAGAAAAAAAAATACTGCTTTGAAAATAGGTATTTCTTTTATAGTTATATTCCTGTCTTGGACGCCAGTTTAAGATAACTTAGAGCTCTAATATTTTCATTTCTGGCTCTGCAGTTATTTTTCCTGGCCTGTTCTAGGAGTTTAATGGATGCTGAACAACGTGAATTGCTGAGATTGCTCTGAGCAGCCCATATTGAAAAGCAAACTCAAGCTTGCAGCTTGTAATAGACTTAATAGAAATGGAGATTGATGCGAGTTTCCTGATGTAGTTTTTACTTAAACTACTGGGCTGTTTAGAGGATTGGAGAGAAGGGAAATGATGTCTCATTTGTTTCCCTTCCAAAAAGAAATAAAAATATTGATGAGAGAATATTTTTTGCTGCAAAATGGAGTGTTTTCATTCTTACGACAGAAAGTTTTTATATTTGAGAACTGCTTACAGCTGATTTAGTGCCCACCTCTAACACTGTTTTTTTATCACGTATCTTTTGTATGCCCAGATTGAACCTGGCGGCAGTTGTATTTCATTAAATCGAGCTTGTAGGAGAGGTGAGGTTGCAGCAGCAGTCTTGGTTTGGGATCTGTTTAGTCCACAGTCCAAAATGGTCTTGAAACAGCAAGAAAATTCTCATTTAGCTGGCATGGAAAACTGGGAGGGTTGATGAAAAAGAGTGTTCGTTCAGCCTTATGTCCATTGTGACAGTAGAACAAAAGCATTAGCTTTTGGAAGGAATTAAGCTCTTTATGTAAATACGTATTCCAATTGCAGATAACAACAATGATGCTTGCGTTTAATGTTTGTTTCTTTTTTTCTGAATTAAGATCGGGTATCATCGGACCTGTTGTAATTTCTGGGAAGTTTTTTTTTTTTAATTCTCTAAGATTTGTTTATCTGACATTTTGTTTTGCAGTATTATGTGCCAAGAATCTCGCAAAGAAGGATTTCTTCAGTAAGTACCTCCTGATTGCTCTTTCTGCTCTTGATCAATCAGATTAATTTGTAAATTGTGTCTTGTGGTCACCGCTCGATTTCCGCACTTCATCTTTGCATGTTCCAAGAACGTTGCGTTATCGTACGAAGTTGCCTTGCCCTGGGTTGTGTTGGAGCAGCCGAGATCTCAGGCTTGGGAATATCAAGAGGCTCCTAAATTCCGCTTGCGGCAGTGGCTGCCCGGGCTGCAGGTTGCTGCTCGCGATGCTCCATGTGGGCAGCCGGGAGCATCCGTCCTGCCGCCAAGGGCACGAGGGAAGCGTCCCATGTCCCAGTGCTGCAGGCTCGATGCTCCCCCAAGGACTGGTTACAAGTGCCCACCCCCAGCATGTGTAATCACTTCCACGTGTGTAATCCAGCAGTTTTCAAGCCTTGCTGTCTAAAACCTTGTGCTATTGCCCACAGATACAAATCTGTATGCCAGAAGTATGTTACCCCTTATCCAGGAGCTCGTTTATGTATTTTGGTTTTACTAAAATAATTTTAACCTAGCAGCAATTTTACTTGCATTTGGAGTAATCCTTTCCCCTTCCCCAGAAGCTCACAATAGGATTAACCTGAAAGAAAGAAACAATAAAAAAAGAAATATCCCATTTTCCTTTCCTGTTCCCTTCCACAGGACTTCCTGACCCATTTGCAAAAATAGTTGTTGATGGATCAGGTCAGTGCCATTCAACTGACACTGTGAAGAACACATTGGACCCCAAATGGAACCAGCATTATGATCTGTGAGTTGTTCATTAAACCGTAAATAAAAATATTCCAAAGACTTAGCTCACAAATGAAATGCCAAGGTGGCAAAATCACATTAGCTGAAAACACTTGGTTCCTGCAGTAGCAAAAAATTACCTGCCCATGACCAGGTACCTCTGTTGTATGTAGAAGCACCTCTTGGCATGTTAGGTGCAGCTGGTTAGTATAACCTGTACTGGAGCAGGGCAGTGAGGCTGCTAATATATACTACTCTCATTGTATTGATTTATTTTCTTCAAAATATTGTAAACAAATTTAAGTTTTAGCTCATGGACCACACAACTTTTAATGCGCCTGTCTGTGGTTAGCTAGTACTGCAGCAATATCTATTTTACATGCTGCGTGCAGCACTGTAATTCATTAATAACACCAATTCAGACTCGAGCACTTCTGTATTTAAAGTTGCTCAGCATCACCAGCGTACTAAAATGCATCAGAATTTTAGGCTTGACTTCAGAAGTCGTCTAAATACTGTAGATTAAAAGATTTGTTTTTGTTTTTTTTTCCTAAAGTTAATCTTCTAATGTATGTTGTTCTAGATATGTTGGGAAAACCGATTCCATAACCATCAGTGTATGGAACCATAAAAAAATCCACAAGAAACAGGGAGCTGGCTTCCTGGGGTGCGTCCGACTCCTCTCCAACGCCATCAGCAGGCTAAAGGATACTGGATGTAAGAGCAATTCCTACCTGACACAGCCAGCCGGCATCTGTAGTGCCTTGTATTTATTCAAGCAGGGAGGAGGATTCTTCCCACCCTTCCCATGTTTTCTTGACATTTCCACTTTTCATTTGCAGACCAGCGTTTGGATCTATGCAAACTAAATCCCACAGACACTGATGCTGTGCGAGGCCAAATAGTGGGTAAGAGTATTCTAGGTTAAACATTCATCATCTTAGATATCTATGCAGTTCAGAAAAATGCAATATTAAAAACAAACCATTCTGTAGTCAGTTCTTGTTCTG
Source organism: Crypturellus undulatus (assembly GCA_013389825.1). Lineage (NCBI taxonomy): Eukaryota > Metazoa > Chordata > Aves > Tinamiformes > Tinamidae > Crypturellus > Crypturellus undulatus. The sequence continues at coordinate 13,407 of VWPW01016599.1, forward strand.
TGGTTTTTTATGTTGTTTCTTTTGCCTTTCAAATAATGTCCTATTCGTGCCACGGGACTAAATTACATTACCTGAAAATTCTCATTGTACTTCTATATAGGAGTTTTTCTCTCTGCTGATAATAGGAAATGATATTAGAAAGCAGGAGTGATTTTGGCCAGGCTTCTAATGCAGCTTTGGAATGGGGGATATTCATTTAATGCTAATGCTATTTATTTAGGCCAAGGTGACCATGTTACCTGTGTAACAACACCCGGAGGCATTTTGCAAGCTGTTGTTTTATTCTTCAACTTTTTTAAATTCTTTTTTATTTTTCCCTTCTTGATCTTTGACTCGCATAGCCTATATAACTCCAGCAAGGTTTTGTCACTGTTGGCACTGCTTGTAATATCCCTAATTTACCGCGCTGAAAAATAGCTCTTTTCAATAGAGCTGTATGCATGTGCTTGGCCAAACCCAAATTGTCACCACAATGGTGACATCTAGTGGTGAGTAATTTTAGGGTTACTTTTCTGGATCTGCATGAAATATCCATGTAGAATCCTGACATATTTTACCAAATTTCCAGAAAAGACTCTAAAGTTTGGTAGTGGTGATGCCCATACTTGCTATTCCCCCAAGCTTTAACGAAAAATACTCTGTGACTATAAAGGGGACAGCAGATAAATGATCTGCTGCCATCCATAGCTTATAGTGTTCCTTAATCTTTCTTCTTACATGATTACTGGTGGGCTTTTGTTTATTTGTAAGGCATATTCATTATTTTCCTATTAATTTTGGCTTATTTTTTTCTTCTTTCAGTCAGTTTACAGACGCGGGACAGGATAGGCACGGGAGGTTCTGTAGTAGATTGCCGAGGGCTTTTGGAGAATGAAGGGTAAGGATTGCTTTCTTTGCACTTGATTAGAGAAAAAAAAAGGGTTTATAAAGGTTTATATATATATATGCATATATATGATGTTCATTATATTATATAGTATGATGTTCATTATATTATATATATATATATATATATATATGCATATATATATATAAAAGGTAGCAATATAATGAACATCACTGTGAGTAATATGTCTTGTCTGGGAGTAGGTAACAGATATTGAAGTTAAACTGAATGCTTACCTGAAAAAAGTGTATGTATAAATTAAATTAGATGGGACTTGCTATTTTTTGTGCCAGTGCTTCTAGAACTGGTCCAGCTAAGAAATTTGAGTCATAAAAGTGTATAGTTTATACAAGTGCGTAGAATATAAAAGTATCAGAAGGAGGCATATCTTATATTAAAAGCTGCAGTACTTGCAGTAATGGAGAGAGGGAAAGCTAGATTTCTGCGTTCACTTCTCTGCGATGGAAACGCTTGAAGTTTCCCTCTTTTCAGAACGGTTTATGAAGACTCCGGACCGGGAAGGCCGCTGAGCTGTTTCATGGAGGAGCCGGCGCCGTACACGGACACTACAGGGGCTGCGGGCGGAGGGAACTGCCGCTTTGTGGAATCCCCCAGCCAAGACCAGAGGCTCCAGGCCCAGCGTCTCCGCACGCCCGAAGTCAGAGGCCACGCACAGACCCCTCAGAACAGACCGCACGGCCACCAGTCTCCTGACCTCCCGGAAGGCTACGGTGAGAGTTGTCCAGTGCTGCACAATTTGTTCACGTTTTTCCAAAGGCTTCAAAGAAAAAAAATCTCTTTTTAATACCTAGGTGTGGTTTACTTGTTCAAACATGCAGTATTGATGCACCTCTAATGGTCTGCTATTTGGGAAAGGAGTTAAGTGGCGCAGATGTAAGTTTAAGACTGGCTAATTAGCAGCTGGCTACTCCAGGATGTGCTGAGAGGTTGATGGTAAATTAAACATGAGTTTGTGCTGTGATGCTGTTATAGAAAATTCACTGCTAATCTTGGCTGTGTATCCAGGGAGAGCGAATGTAAAGAGCTCTTTAAACTAGAGCAGTAATGCTATTTTTTCCTTCCCCCTTGGCATGTCATGTAGGTTTGAGTCCACATTTGAGGAAAGATCAGGAAAATAAAAAAGCAACAAGGAACCTGGTAGTGTGGAAGAAGATTAGAGAGGATAAGATTAAGAAAAAAATAAATCTTGGAAAAGAGCATGCCACATCTAGGAGTAAATCAAGTCTTGGGTTTTGAGTTGCTTCAGAATCTAAAAATAGAAATACAGATTAAAACATTGAAATACAAATTTGAACATATTGATATTAGATTTGAGTTTAAAAAAATTGATGCATACAGTCAAGTTTATGAAGGACATAAGCGTTTAAGGCCAAAGTAGCCCACACTACAAGAGATCAGATGGGATAGCTCAAGTATCTTCTCCTAGCTCTGACAGAAGAATAATATGCTAATGGCTTTAAATAAACTGTTTATTCATTTTTTCTTTTTACAGATTTGTAATTTACAATATCTTTCTTCCCTTTTGTAGAACAAAGGACAACGGTACAGGGACAAGTTTATTTTTTGCACACACAGACTGGAGTTAGCACTTGGCATGACCCCAGGATACCAAGGTATGTATTTATAGTTACAGAGCAGGTATCTTTTTTATGTATTGTAATAAGCTGAATCTTTAAAAGGGAAAATTGATGAAATGGATTGTCTAAATGTAGAGGAAGCGATACCAGCAATGGAATAATTTTGGATCTCTTTAGTTAGCTTTTCACCAAACATTAAGGATTACTCTTGCTTGAAAGAAAAAAATTTACTCGTGAATCATACAGAAACAACCAAAAAACAAAAACAAAAAACATAGTCCTTCAAGAGTTCCCATTTGCCAAATTCCTTGTAAAATGCTGGGGTGACTTTATTTTTGATAAAGCTGATCNAAACACATAGCCCTTCAGGAGTTCCCATTTGCCAAATCCTCGTAAAATGCTGAGGTGACTTTATTTTTGATAAAGCTGATCTTTCTGAATCTGATTAGAATGTTTGTGCGTGAGAACAGTGAGAACTGCAAACTGGGGGAAAAGGTCGCTACTTGCTTGAAATCATTGTTTCCTGAGTATTGACCTGGTAACTTCTGTTTTAAAAATCCCCCCAGCTTTAAAAGTGCCGGCTTGTACAGAAGCAGCAGTTACTCGTCATCCTAAAACTTGGACTAGTGCTATGTGTTTGTTTCTTTGTTTGCTTAATGGTTTAGACCAATGATTTGAGTTAGAAAGATTTGAATCCTCTGCGTGATTTTATGCAGCAAAGCCTCTTTAAAACTGAACGTGCAGTTAATCTGGTTCACTGTGCCTATAGTCTGGCTGCTTTCCTTGAGCACAACTGAACCTGTGCTGTTGCACTGAGCTACCTGCACGCCAGATTCAAGAGAGAAACACAAAGTTTGAAACCCTTCAGCTTCTGCTCTTTGTATTATTGATTAGTAGGATACAGAATACAAACAAAACGATAATGAAGTGGTAGTATAGACCATTGACGTAGCTGCAGGATGTGCAGGGATATGGAAGATAAGATTTGTGGAGAGAGCGAGTCACTGATGCTGTTTCTTTGGGTCACTTTTGTCAGCTCTGTGTGCCCAAAACCTTGTCTCTTCTTCTAGTAATACCAGTTGCCCTAATAAGAAGTATGCTTCTCACTGCATATCTTAGAGTTTAGAGCCAAGCTTTCAGGATCAGGAACATTAAGCGGACGCAGCACAGGTCCCAGGTAGCACTGTCTTGTTTTAGTTAAAGGTGGTTTCCTCTCCCATCAGTTTGCAGGAGGAAAAAATATTTTTTTGCAGTGCAAAAAAATAACCTTGGCAAAAGAATAACCTTCAGATGCACAGCTAATTGAAACAAATGGTTGCAATCATAATCTCCTTTTAAGCAGCCTAACAAGGCTGTCTGTCTCCCTGCATATGCCCTGCTGCTTGTATTGCCTCTGACACTGGTCTTTGGTTTAAAAGTGTTTTCTACCTCTTGTAAAGCCTCTCAGTTTATTGTTTTATGCTGATGTTGAGTGGTTTCATTTAGGTAAGAAAATTCTATAGAGTAGCGTTTTCCACCCTGGATAATAGATGAAGCCAGTGTGAGCTGTCTAGAGAAAATTTCACTTAACAACAATACTTCTTCTGTCTAACCAATAACCTTAGGGTAATCCCCCTTTTCTTGCCAATCTTGATGTCTTTCCTGTGTTTAGCACCTGAGACCTTAAGCATTTCAAATTCTCTAGGTGTAAATATGTCCTCTGTATTGAATTCAAACACTAACTGAAAGTAAGTGAATACTTTTAATAGCACTTCTGAAGAATAATTCCTAAAACTATCTAGCATGACAGGGTTGAACCCATCAATCCTTACTCTGAAGGATTTGCCAGTCAAAACGTTAGAATTCTGACCTTACTAATTGGAGATGGGAGTTTTGTTGTGTCTTTTTTGTTTTTTTTTTCCACACGCTCTGACCATGTGGTCATCTTGGTTTTTCATGTCTTAGCTACATAGACAGCTAAGCAGTTGCATGGACAGTGGTTCACGCAGAGGCCTTGATTTCTTAATTATTCAGTTTTGTGTATGTGGATCACATTTGTGCTAAATGGAATTTTTATATGAAATCTTTACTATGTAAAGTTGTCTTTTCCTCCATTTACGGCCATGATACATATTGAGCCGTATGGCTTTAATGTTTTCAAAGACAGTGCTCCACAGTTTTATCATCTTCTTATCCATTTACAGTGCATGCGTAGGGAGTTGTACTGCTTAGACTGAGGATTTTAAAAGATAGCATAAAAATAGCTCTTCTGCCCTTCTTCCTAAGCCTTTCATAGCCTAGAATCACAGAGCACCAAATTCACTCCCCCAATCCCCTGAATAAGTTGGTTTTATCTTAACTTCAAGAGTGCTTTAACCTTTTATTTGCTTTTCTCCTTAGAGACCTTAACAGTGTGAATTGTGATGAACTTGGACCTCTGCCTCCAGGCTGGGAAGTTAGAAGTACAGTTTCAGGAAGAATATATTTTGTAGATCATAATAACAGAACCACACAATTCACAGATCCAAGACTACATCACATCATGAAGTAAGGACCTTGCATGATAAATAATTCATCACAAATGTGGATTCTTAAACTGTTTATTTTTGTCTAATTTTAAGTGCATTTTGGGAGTTGTGAGGGGTTGGAAAAAAGTAGTCGTGAGGATCTGGAGGAATGGACACATCTGGATGGGTCCCTGGGTAGATCTAGTCAGGCTCTGAGCCTCAGTCCCCTGTGCTGGCTGCAGCTGATCTGCCTGGCTTTGTGCAGTCTCTTCAAAAATGTTTTTGCTGTGCTTTGCAGAGCTCTGGTGTAGGGGAGGACTTGTTTATCTCCGCACAGGACAGGTCTTAAGCTGGTTCCACTAAATTTCCATGATCTGTGTTGGATCTAATATGCTGTTCTGGAGCCCAGATGCAGGGCTGTGAAGTAGAGCCTCTGCCAGATGGTTCAACACAGCCCTCTTGGCTTCACAGTTGAGCTTTTTGCTAGCTCTGCTAGACCTGAACTGTCTTCATGCTGCACATGAGAGGAACATGAAGCCACCTGGAGCCTGGTGCTCTGCCCGGCCAGCCTGGCTGCAGTGAGGTTTGAGAAGCTCAAGCTCTGCAGAGGCAGCTGAACACGGCAGAGCTGAGCCTGGAAGCAGCCTGAGCTTGGGCTTGGCTTGATCTGAGTAGTCTCTGCTTGTCGCCAGCTGTGGAATCTCCGGATCTAACAAATAATAGATCTAATCCAAATACAGCACTGATAGATAGGGATCAATGAATGCATAAACCTGTAGCATTGCTTTCGCTCTAAATAGCTGTAGATACAATACGGATTACTCTGTCATGAGTCCTCTGCCTTATTTTTGCATGGAGCTGAAATAAAATTCATAGTGGTTGTTAGATGATTGCTATTTATAAAGCTACTGTTCCATCAGAGAGCTATTTTCATGTTATACTCCTGAAAGTTGTCTCCACGACGGAGAAATACCCCAATGGTTTCAATTACTGCTCAGTCAGCATTTGGTGACCATGCTCTGCAATAACCAAGAGCGTCTTCCGACTATGTATTGCCACATAAAAGCCAAGCTGGGAATGGTTGAGACTTCCTTGGCTTGTGTAAACGTCTGTATTCCTTCCGTCTCTGTCTGCAAGGTAATGATGGTATAGAAGTTACCAAGCTTAATTCTGTCTTTCACCCCAAGTACTTCGGAAGGAGTTTATATAATTCTTTCCATCATTTTTTATACCTGTCTTATTTTACTTCTAGAATAAACATTTTAATTCATTTAACTCATTTTCCTTCAAAGCCATCAATGCCAGCTCAAAGAGCCCAGCCAGCAGCCGCTGCCAGCTCCGAGCGAGGGGTCACTAGAGGACGGCGAGGAGCTGCCTGCACAGAGATACGAAAGAGACTTGGTGCAAAAACTGAAGGTTCTTAGACATGAGCTCTCCCTTCAGCAACCGCAAGCTGGTCACTGCCGCATCGAAGTATCCAGAGAGGAGATATTTGAGGTATTTGACTGGCATATGACTAAGAATCATTGCTCCTTGTGAGATAAGTAAATCTGATCTCTGATTATAGCACCCATTAACATAGGTTTTTTTATTACCCTCAAACACATGGGTCAGGCAGATCAAAAACTGTTGCCCAAACTGGGTTTTCAAGCATAATTTAGAGAATAGGTAAGAGTAAGGAAAAAGTTCATTCAAACTTAACAGCAAAACCATGAAAAGTTTATGCAATCCAGCTGTCCTCATTTCAGGCACAGAAGCTTTAGAAAATAAACACTCAGAAAGGTAAAATATATGTATATGTATATAGTCCCATAGCATCTGTATTCAGTGCCTGAATACAGAGAAATTAACTTTTTTTTTTCTCATTTAGAAAGGGCAGTATATGAGAACTTAGATAGAAGGACCTCTGGTTGGTTGTTATTACCACTTCTGCATTTAGTCATGTAAAGGTAATTGTAACTGGTAATTCTGCTGTTCTTGGAATGGATTACTTTCAGTAAACTTTTGTAGCAAAATGGAATTAAAGATATCACCTAATGTTACAGAGGTGTCATTGGAGCTTTAGATTAGCACTTTAGCAATATAAATAATACTTCTGTATTTGAGTAACAGTATGTATTATTACATAGACTTGATTGGAAGAAAAGAAAATGTCTAATTTGTAACAATGTGCATATATAGGAATCCTACCGTCAGATAATGAAGATGAGGCCGAAAGATTTGAAAAAGAGGCTTATGGTAAAATTTCGAGGTGAGGAGGGCCTGGATTATGGAGGAGTAGCAAGGTAAGATCTGGTTTGTGCCTCCAGCATTGTTTAACTGTAAAATTGCCCTTAAAGTGGCCTGTGGCTTCTGTCATTTGTGATCTAGTTTATCAAGAGAGGTCTTGGGTTCAGTCTTAATTTCCTAGTAGAATGGAAAGTGGAAGGATGTGACTTAAAATGTGTCTCACGGCCCTCTTAGTGTCAGAAATTCATACCAAATGTTTTTATATACCTTGGATTTGGGAGTGTTATTGGCTGGAATTAAAGTTGCCCTGGATTTAGCACCATTGTACACTCAGAGAATGCAGAAGGCTTGTTTAGGAGATGGTATTGATCTTCTTGCAGAAAATGCTGGTCTCAGCAACAGGATCTTGTTTCATAGCTGAAACTGAGCAGCTCAAACTGTGAGGGCTTCCAAGAAGGATATAGTAAAAACTAAATCCCAGTGGAAGTCACCTGTTGGATTTCCAGCAAAAGATTTTCAAAATGAGAAAAGTTCCTTTCGGTTTTCAGATCTGTGATCTGCTGGAACAAAATCCTAACAAATTTTGAAAACTTTTGATCCTCTTAAAAATAATGATAATCCCCTAGGAGTTACATCAGATCCAACGAAAGCTTTAGACTGAAATATCAGCACCACCAAAACCCTGCTCTTTAGAGCAGTTCAGGTGCATCTCGTAAATTCTCCAGGTGATTTCTCAGATCCACAACAGCTGCATTACCAGGCTAGACGTCTTTCTGAAACCCATCTCTGGACAAAGGAAGGAAGTTGAATCCTTTTGAGCTGCCTTACCCAGGGCAACCTGGAGTGTCTCTGCTGTTAATGTCCTTACTGCCCTGATGGCTTTACTAATTGCCCATCTGTGACAACAGGCTGTTTAAAATCAGGACAGCTCCATTTGAAAGCATTGAAGTTCTTAGTTCTCAGGATATTGCCTTGCACCCTTTGCATTGGATTTCCTGGATAAACTTCAGTAATAAAGGGGAGATGGATATAGCTTCAGTTCCATTCCTGTCCATGGATATTACTGAGCTCAGAGAACATACCTGACTGCTAATGGGTTTGGTCTCTCAGGCCCTTTTGGCCTCATTAGCTACAGAGATTCTGTAGTCATTGAGCATTTTCTGAAAAACATCCTTTTTTAAAGACCTCTCCATTGTTTGAGCTAGCTTTAATCAACAGAGGGGGTTTTGTTTGTTTATCGTTTATCCTTTTAGTATAAAGTATCTTTAGTATAAAGATTGCAGAGGAGCAGATCTCTTGGACTCTAAATATCTGAATTCTGTACAAAGTCAAGGCTTTTGGGAAAAAGATCTTGTTTGCACTTAATTTGTTTTTTGTTAAGCAGGTCTCTGATTACGTTCAGGGTAGGGGCTGCAATTTAAGGCAATACAAAGTTATTTTATTTGCAAAGGAGAATTCATGTTAACTGCTGACTGTATTGGTGGTTCACAATAATTGTGTTGCCTGACACATCAGTGAAATTTGCATTCTTCTAAAATACTGCTTTTTTGGCAGAGAATGGTTGTATTTACTGTGCCATGAAATGTTGAATCCCTATTATGGGCTCTTCCAGTACTCTACAGATAATATTTACATGCTGCAAATCAATCCAGACTCTTCTATTAATCCTGTAAGTATTAACTTCTGAGCAATGTACCTGCTTTAACAGAGGTTCCCTGCAATCCTCTTTGCTACAGCTGTTCTTCCATTACAGGAGAGTAAACAGACATTGAAGTGGAATAAGAATGTGTTAATGAATCCTTTATTGATATAGTGCAGAGTAGAAGGTTTGGAGTTTCTCTTTTTACTGGAGGATTTGTATTGATGCAGACCCTAAGAAGCAGCAGCAGTTCTATAGTAGTACAGCTGAATTTTTTCAGAGATCATTAATTTGCTCTGTAAGATGGGGGGATAAATTGGGAGAATCTTGACCATAGGACTTAAACTGATTTTTGAAAACTGAAGCATAGAAACAGCGTTAAAGGTATGTGATTGGAAGAAGCACGCAGCCTGCTGCTTCTAGAGTAAATTACCAAAAATATTTTGAGTGGTTAAACAAAGAATAATATTTGTTTGCATTGACCTGTCTGCTTGGGTTGCCTGGGTTTTTCTTTTCCTGAGTTGGACCCCTTGGAAGATCTAGCAGACCTGTATCCAATATATTAGCTAGCTAATGCACAGACATTTGTTTGAGGTGTTTAATCATTAAATGCTTTTGCTCCTTGCTGTGCTGTGAGGAGAAATTGTGTCTCCTGATGCCCAGAGGATTGCAGGTACTTGCAGATACAGCCACAAGATGTCAGTGCTGGAGTGTCTCTTCGGTGCATGATCCTCTCCCCTCTCTTTCCGCAGGACCATTTGTCTTATTTCCATTTTGTTGGTCGGATAATGGGTTTGGCTGTGTTCCATGGACACTATATCAACGGGGGGTTCACGGTTCCCTTTTACAAACAGCTTCTGGGGAAGCCCATTCAGCTCTCTGATCTGGAATCCGTTGACCCAGAATTACACAAAAGTTTAGTTTGGATTTTGTAAGTACTGCATTTATCAATTCCTAGCTATAGAGAAGATGGGGTTAGAGTATGTTGGCAGTAGTGAGACAGTGCTGTAAAGAGAACATTTGCAAAAATCTTGCAATGGGGCAGGTCTGTACAAAATCACTGAACTATTATTTCCCTGTTAAAAAAGTCCAAGGTACTCGAGGAAAAGTTCTTTTACAAATGGAGCTATTTTTTAACCCTCTTTCCTATAAAGTAGATACTAAATCAATAAGTGTTGCATGAGTGTTCTGGAATATCCCCCTCTCAAAATCCAAACCCATGACAAAGTTCCAAGGAAATACAGCCGCAAAGAGAAATGATGCAGATGAGGCACCAACTTTTGATTAAAATGGAAATCAATAGAATTAGTCTGGGCTGCTCTAACTATACTGCTCAGAACAAGATTTGGCATTCAGGGTATGTTTGGAAGGTTTCACTTTTGATTTGCAATATCATCTTTTTTTTTTTTCCCTAAAAGCAGTTTTATTTTTTGTCTTTAATGTTATTTATGCTGCTAAAGTTTTCTAAGTGATGAATTTACCTGGTAGCAAATTGGCTTACTGCTATATGTGTGTGTCTGTGTGTACATAGTGTTTAATTAATTCTTTGCAAGCAGTGCATAATACCAGGATTAGAAAAAGAAAAAAAGAAAAAAAAATGACATATGTTTGAACTCTTCAAAATGTGCAAAAAAAATAGCAGTTGTAGAATCATTCTTTTAGTGGTTGAGAGAACTGTAGCTGGCTAGCTACTGGGTTCATTCCAAAGACTAAGCATTCATATAACAGATTGCTCAGGTAACTACTGATATTGATCTAAATATCAAAAATAAAAGGTTTATTTTCTATCTTTTCATTGCCAGAGAGAATGATATCACCCCAGTTTTGGACCATACTTTTTGTGTGGAGCACAATGCCTTTGGGAGGATTTTGCAGCATGAACTCAAACCAAATGGCAGGAATATTCCAGTGACAGAAGAGAACAAGAAAGAATATGTCAGGTATTGCAGAGTGGAAAAAAATATTCTGCAAACGTAGTGGAAAGAAGGTAGCGAAGAGATGATTTTTTTTTAATACAGTGGAATTAATGAAATGGGTATTTCAGAAGGAAATACCTGACTCAGGAATTACATGACTATTCTCACACAACAGACTGCCGTAAGACCTGGGAAGATTATTTTAAGTTGTGATTTTTTTTCCTTTGCTTTTCTGTTGATGGTGCAAGAATTAACCGTTGATGGAAAAAAGAACTAGTAAGCACTTCTTATAAACCAAAATGTATATATTAAGCCTAGCTCTTCTGTAAAATAGGTATTTTCCAGCTCTGATATAAAAAACACCCAGGCCCATCTATCTCATTACCCCTACTTACTTTTTCATTTTCTAGGCTGTATGTAAACTGGCGATTTATGAGAGGAATAGAGGCACAGTTCCTGGCTCTGCAGAAGGGTTTTAATGAACTTATTCCTCAACATCTCCTAAAGCCTTTTGACCAGAAGGAACTTGAGGTATGTACTTCATTCAGTTAGAAGGTGTTTTTTGTAACCTGCATGACTGGTAATCAAGAGCTGATCAACAACCCAACTTATTACAGTTTATGTACCAAAGTGGTTAGGTGTATGGACTCAGGGCCATCCTTTTAATTATTTCATCTGCGAGAGAGGTTGAAGTAGTACGTCCCATCCATGTCAGAGCCTCTAACATAGATGCAAACTGCTCAGTAGTTGTTGTCTCTTATGGTACAACAAACCAAAACTATTTTGGGATAAACTAAGTTTTGCAGGAACTTTTGACTAATTCTTTTTGAAAATTTATATTCTGACAAAGTTTCATTTCAGTTTAACTGGAGAGAGTTACCTCTTGTGCTGAGCTATTCTGCAGCATTTCTGTGAACCAAAAAGGGGGTTAAAGAGTGCAAAGAATGTTAGACTTCATTAAAGAGTTTAATGTATGTTATTATAGCAGCAAACCTGAAATGACTTTGAATGTTAAAACTTTTTCTAATCCTTTAACAGCTAATCATAGGCGGCCTGGATAAGATAGACCTGAATGACTGGAAGTCAAACACACGTCTAAAGCACTGCATGGCAGATAGCAATATTGTAAAGTGGTTCTGGCAAGCGGTGGAAACGTTTGATGAGGAAAGAAGGGCCAGGCTCTTGCAGTTTGTGACGGGCTCGACACGTGTCCCACTTCAAGGTTTCAAGGCTTTACAAGGTGACTGACGAGGAGGCCGAGTTAATCCGTAGTGGAAGAAAGTGATAAAAATTGTGTGCTATTGACTAGACCCTAGCAGAATATCAGTGTGTACTGGATAAGCCAGTTGCTTAGTGGTTTTGATCCCAAGAGCAGCTTTACATTTGTCAGCAGCTCTCCTGGCGAGGAGCACTTTAGCTCGCATCACTATGTGAGCTGGCAAATCTGTCATCACGTAGCACTTTGGCTGCTGTCAATATTAGCACATCAGTCTCTTACAATGGTGGGGACTGATGTTGTTAAAATCATTGCATGTAAGTGCACACAGGTTTATAGAGCTGACCCAACAGCTTTCTTGGACATGAAAATTGTACTGTGTTATTTGGCAAACAAACCTTTAGACTCTATAAAAAGTTCCCCCAAAAATGTGATTTTGCCATCAGAAAAACTGGCAGTGTCCAAGGCTGTTGTGATTCTCCTGATAATGTTCTGTCTGGCTCAGGATCAGCTCAAGCTTGCAGATTAAAATATATAGTTCTGTTTTACGGGGGAGGCTGCTTTGTACTGAAGTCTCCTCTTTTTCGAAGGGGCAGCTTTGTTAACATAAACCCTGGCTATTTTCTGAACTATAATCTGCAAGCTCCTTGTCATCAGCAGCCCCCCCACTTCTGTCATCTCTTCATCGGCTCCAAAGCCGATCCACAGATTTGGCTGTGGCATACTCATGTTTGCAGCTGGAGCTGTAATTTCCTCTTGTGTTTTTATAAGTAGCAAATTCTATGTGCATGAATGGTGTTTCGCTGAAGTGCATTAACTAGAATGTCTGTCTGTAAGGTTCTACAGGCGCTGCAGGACCCAGACTGTTTACCATCCATTTAATAGATGCAAACACAGACAACCTTCCGAAGGCCCACACTTGGTAAGATGAAAACACTCTGCACGTCAGAGCTTGCTTTCCTTTCGCCTTGCTTTAAAGGACACTCAACTCTGTTGGTCCTGGTTATGGATTAACTGGTTTACGAGTATAATCCAAGTGGACTCTGCTAGCTGTGCTCTGCAGGTAGCAGTGTAATTAACTTCTCTTCTTATAGTTTGATTTGGCTTCTGTGTTATCTGTGGGTTTGGGCTATCCCAAGGTTGATTATTTTGGATAGAGAGATGTTTGCAGGATGTGTTTCCACGGGTTCCAGCAAAAGCATTGACTAATAAAAAGACTTTTAGCAATGTGCGTCTTTTTTGAGAGAGAGAGAGAAATGCATGCAAATATCATCATACTGTTGCATCCAGAATGATGAAAAATAGCTTTCAGATTTAACATTTAGGAAAGGTGGGTTATTGGTAGAGTGTAAGCACAGAATTAAGTTCCTGTAGATCTGACACACTCCAGCAGGGACAGGAAACCACTTCAGTAGAGGCACAAATTTTCTGTTGGCAGAAGAGGCAGCAGATCTAGCTGATCTGTCCTCCCTCCTTCTCTTGAGCCCCCAAACGCAGCCCTTGTGCATCCCAGCTGCCTCAATGGGCTGTTTTATCTGGTCTCCTTCGGCCATGAAGGTGGTTCTTGCTCTCTTTGCAATGATTCTGCAAGTTTTATCTGTACGTAGCCCATGTAAATAGCTTTTTCCAGAACTATTTTAGACTCATCTGCTGCAATGTGCTGTTGTTTTGCCTCCAGCTTTAACCGGATCGACATTCCGCCTTACGAGTCATACGAGAAGCTTTACGAGAAGCTGTTGACAGCTGTGGAAGAGACGTGTGGGTTTGCCGTGGAGTGAAAAAGCAACCAAAGGAAACAGATGCTAGCTCATGGACCACCAAATCAAAAGCTAGAAGCAGCTTGCTGTGAACTTCCTGCTAAGCTGTCTGAAGCGTCGGAGCTCTAGACAACTTAGGGACCGGGTTGTTTCCCTTCCGTTGTTGGTGGACGAGGGTGGGGGTAGGGGCTTTTGTTGGTGGTTTCCAACTGTCTTTTCTCTCCTTTGTTACAATAACCCCTTCCCCCTTCCTCCATCCCCCATAAAAAGAAATGCAGCCAAGTTCAGCATTTGGCCTTGGTTACACAGGATATTCTGCTAGATTTGTAACACATATTGTGATAGGGTCAGTGACCTGTGGGTTTTTTTTTAATAGGAGAATCAAAGTGTAGTTGAGAATGAGCTTGATTTGTGGAGGACCTGCAGCTGGTGTAGGCGAACGGGGCTGGTTTGTCTTAAATCAAGCTTGAGCCCTCGTAGAGCCCAGCAAGCGCTGCGTGGCTGACTGGCACTAGAGTTCACATTGCACATTTTAAACACCCGTTTGAAAAGTAAATTTCTAGCAGAAAATAACTCCATGTGAACACTGAACTGAAAGGCAAAGAAATGACGTTCTGCCTCAGCAGGAAGCTCCCAGTGAAAACTGTGGCTCACGTTAAGAAAAGTGAAGGAATCTGGGACAGCTTAAATGGTATTGTATGGTTTCTTTTTGGTTGTCCTGGTTAAACCCTAATTGTTTTGCACATGAAAACAATATTTCCTCCTGCAGATTTGCTTTCCATGGTTTGTTCATATTTAAGTACTTTGCAGAAAAGTCTTTTAAGGAGGAGTGAAAGGACAAAGTTAATTCAATCCCAAAGCTGTGATTTCTGTGCCACTGTTTTATCTGAGATGTGTTTGTGTGATTTGAAATTCCAAGACTCCCATGGAAATTGCTTAAAGCAAAGTTAATGGAACAAAATTCTGTTCTGAAGTTTTGGGTCTTGGAAAAGGTTTCTTTGGAGGATAATGTAAAAGGGTAACTATATAGCGAGTACATTTAAAATGTAATGTAAAGCTATTGGAAGGACTTATGACTTCAGTTCCATAGGGATCAAGATTTTTCGAGAGCCACATAAGGCTATTTTTTCAAATATCTGAAACTAATATTAAGAGGTTTGTTCTCTAACACATTGCTAAAATGACTTCCCAGGGGAAACAAAAGCAAATCAAATACCTGAATCACTAACAATTTCTTCCAGTTTGCACACCATAAGACAGTATTTTAATAAATAACATGACTTTAGAAAGACCCAGTTATCTATCAAACATGTCTAAACTTAAGTAAAGCAGACTTGGTTGTATAGGCTGTTTCTTCTTTGGCAAGCCTGATTTTTAGAGAGACTCATTACTGAAACATTTAACAGATGTTATGTTTATGGAATAGTGCATTGAAATTCAGCTGTGGGTAAGAGATTGTTCTTAGAAGATGTCTACTGGAATACTTCTATTTTGTCTTTTTTTAATTGAATTTGATAATAGCTTTAAACTGTGATAGGACAGAAAGTTAGATACTTGTCAAAATCCTGGCATCTTTCTCTTTTTGTTTTTCCATTGACCATGTCCTGTGATTTGATGTTGGGAGTGAGGATTGCATTGGAGGTGTAAAATTGTACCATATCGTGAGATTTGCACAGGGTGGCTAAAGATGCTCATACTGCAAAACTAAATAGGAGAGACTTATTTAGACCCGTGTTCTGTAGGAATCTTCTGGCGCTTGGGGACCAGTTTCTGCAGCACTGGTTATTGGGACTTAAAGGAAATTGTGCGACTCTGCTGCAGTAAAGAGAGAAAATGCAGCTGTCTGTGGGTGACCGTCTGTGCAGTCTCGGGCTGAGGAGTCAAATTCCCCTTGTCTCGGCTTTTCAAAACGGCTGCAAAGTCTTGGCTGTTCATAGAGTGCACCTAATCCTTTCAGTACATTTGAATGTGCAATAAACCAGTCAGATAGGAAGAATCCGAAATGGATTATCACCCCAAAGTGGTTTTTTTTTCTCGTCACGCAGGCTTATGTGGAATTTTTGCTAAAGGAGTTTAGAAAACAAATACTGAAACCCACCACTAACAAAAATCCTATCGCACAAGCTCGACGTGCAGCGCAAGGGGCTCTGTAAAAAGCAAGCGAGGTAAAGAAAAGCCTTTGATTCTGAGATCTATAGGTCAAGTAGCTCTATGTCAATGACCCAGTTGACATAAGATAGTTCCTAATGTCTTTGCTAGGTCAGTGTTTTGTTGAATGCACAAAATAAGAATAGGCAAGGATTGTTGTTTTGAAAAGTCCGTATGTTTTTTGCTGTATTTAAAAGCCCTTGTCAAGGTACCTCCTCCATGCTGACAGTAACGAGAGTAGGGCACTGTCTTTTTAATTACTTCAGTTCTCTTTTAAATGGCTTCACCACTTCTCCCATCGTGTTGTCTTTGCAACTTTGTGCCACTTCAGTGATGATGAAGACATTTTTTGTATTCTGTACGTGCATTTGAGGCAGGCCTTAAAGCTGGTTGGATGGACGGAGAAAACAAAGAAGCGAGGTAGTATGGGTTTTAAGTGATAATTTGTTCTTCTCGCAACTGGTTTCAAGGCCAGAGAAGGATAAAACGCAAGCGAGCGCTCGCCAGGCTCGAGACGCCGATTCCCCGAGGTTTCGGGGGCTGTTCTGGTAAGCGCAGCTATCCCAAACTGTGAGCGCGTTCGTTCCCATTCGGTCTGCCAGCATTTGAACCGGTCCATCTTCCTCAAGCTTGCCCAAAGAATAACCTGGAAAAGTCTTGGTTCTCGTTTTGTCATTACACGTTCCACCTTGTACACGGATACGTCGTGGATCGGACCCGAAGGAAATGCAAGGTACCACGCGTCTTTGTTCTTGTTCTAAAAGCAAACCCAGAAACTGCTCCGGTGACACAGACCTCCAGGACTTGCCCTGGTACTGCTCATCAGCCTATACTCTATGCTCAGGGATGTAGGAGACCACCACTCTGCTTGCGTGTGACAGCGGGAAGAAAGGAGCCTCTTCTGAGTGTTAGCGGTAACTTGGGCATTACGTTAGACGAGACCCTGTTTCCAAAAGGCTGCTTGAAGCTCCAGACGGTGACACGGGAGTTTGCTCAGCAGTGTGTGTGCTTAGTTCAAGTCGAGGTGGTTATGAAATCCAGCAGATTTTGTAAATTAGTGATCCGGCCGCCGTGCCCTCCGTAGCCAGTGCCCAGGTTCAGGGCCGTGTGGCACAGCAAGTTCCCAGAAACACAGTATGGATCTGTTTTTAATTTGTTGATTTTTGATCCTCAACCACTTTATAATGTATTTTTTTTTAATTTATTATTTTGTAATGTCATGTTTAAGTATTGCTGCTATCCTTGTTATTCTTCCCACTGTTTTTATTGCAGATTTATTTTGTGAAAGTTGTACACTAATGTTTCATTTTATGTCTAAATCAAAGTATTTAAAGAAATACTAGTTCTATTTAATGTGGTTATGGAACCAGCTGGAATAAACAGTGATTGTATAGTAGGCTGGACCCAGGAGGTCATGTTCATTTTTGTTACATATGCAATAAACTCACAACTTTAAACCCCTGCTATCCACCATTTCATTTGTTTCAGGAAAACTTGCTTAATGATCATCAGAGAAGGACTAATGGTGATGAAGCTGCTTTCCTGTACCTCAAATTTCTCTAATTAGGGATGTTTTGCAAGCGGTGAGAGCAGGGTGCTGACTCCGTCAGGGTTGGCCATCCGTGCGTGCTGCAGCATCACCCTCCAGCCCAACGCGCTGTCCTGTGCCGTGGAAGGGAATTGCGCACTGATCCCTCCGCCGCCGCCGATCCGCACCGGAGAGCCAAGCGTGGACGTGCAGTGAGCAGCGGCTGCAGGGCCAAGGGCTGCCCGAGCCCTCCCTGCGGGAGCTGCAGGGCTCCGCGTTTGGGGCACGAAACACCTTGGCCAGCAGCAGGACGGGCAGGTGGGAGAGAGGGCTCCGCTGCTCCGAGGGCTCCGCTGCTCCGGCTGCCAGAGCCCCCGTTCCCTGCGCCTGCACCCGGTGGCCCCGTGGGGATGGGATTTGTCCCCGCTGCCCCTCTGCAGCACTACCCGTCCCTTTGTGTCTCTTGTTGTCCTTTTCCATCTTTTCTCACCTTTCTGTTTCTTTCCTGGTCTCATCTCCTCCTTTCTCATTCATTCCCATCCCTTTGCAGCTACTCTTGTCATTTTGCATCTTTGTCCTGTTTTGGGTTTGTTTGTTTCTTTTTGTCTCTTCTCAGCCTTTTCTTGTCCTTTCGGCCACTCTGATAGCC
>VWPW01016599.1:32517-67680 GCA_013389825.1 Crypturellus undulatus
CCGGAGCCGGGGCCGCTCCCGCTCCCCCCGGTCCCGCGGAAGGGGAAGCGCCGCGGGAGGAGGGGCCTCTCGCGCCGCCCGCGCTCTGCTGCCTCCCCCTGACCTTGGCCCGGGGGCGCCGCCACCCGCCGCGGCCTCCCCGGCGCCGCTGTCCCCTCCCGTCCCCTGCGTGTCCCCTCTCCGCCCCGGGGAGGTTCCCCGCTCCCTTCTGTGTCGCCTCGACACCCCGGGGAGGTCCCGGCCTCCCTTTTACCCCTCCCCGCTGTCCTCTCCTCACCCCGTGAGGAACCGGGGACCCTTCTGTAGCTCCCCCTTCTCCCCGACGGGTCCCGGGGCCCTTTCTGCGTGTCCCCCCTGCCCCGGTGTCCTCTCTTCACCTCAGTGAGTTCCCGGCCTCCTTTAACCCCCTCCCTGTCGCCTCCTCCTCACCCCGGTGCTGAAGACCCTTCTGTTTCTCTGCCTGGTTGCCCCACAGGGGTCCCTTTCATCGCTCCCCTCTCCGGTGCCTTCTGAGGGAGCGGGACCTGCGCGGGTGGCAGCCCGGGCAGCTCCGCGGCCCCTCGCTGCTCCCCTGAGGCTCCTCAGCTCCCTCCCAGCCGGGCCCCCCTGTTCACGGTCCCCGGGGAAAGGGGAGACGAGCAGGTTCTCGAGGCCATTGGGAGACACGGCCGCGAGCTCCTGCTTCTCCTCTGACCCCGCGTCCTGTTATGGAAACGCTTCGGGCATCTGCTGTGGGAGCCGCCACAAAAGAGCAACCCAAAACACAGCTGTCCCCAGGGATCTGCTCAGACACCCCCTCCTTCGCCCTCTTTCTCTGTTTCTCTGTTGATCCGAGCGCTGGCTCGGTGTGGTGAGGGCGAGCAAACGCGACAAGTGCTAATATACACAGTGTTTATGCAATAGAAACCCCCGAGTTCCTGTTTTTGGAATTGCACTTGTTCCAGCGAGTGGCTGGAGGGAGGGCTGCGCGTTTCCTCAAGACTCTGAGACTGAAGTGTTTTAACAAACTTTTACCATGTGTCTGAGGAAAGCGGCCTGAGCTGATCGATGCAGCAGCCCTCGTGTTGTCGGGGAATTGATAAAACTAAGGTCAGCCTAAAAGAATAATCATCGTCTTGCAGATGTGCTGGTTTGGGAGCTCTAAACTCAGTGGTAGTTGGTCAGATAACTGCTGTTTGTACTGAAAACTCAGACTTGGATGACTTTTCATCGGGCATGAAGGCGTAAAGCATTGTCTTTAAATGTCGTTTCATATCTTAATTAGACTTATTAGAAAATACTTAAGTGAAAAACAGCTTTCATACAAAAGCAATTAATAGTCCATATTTTTCTTTGGCTTTCTTAATGCTTGTCAAGCAGAGTTCAGTTCCTTAAATGAAAGTCTGTGGTTCAGTTGCTGACTTGTGATCTCAGATTTTTTTTTTATTGTTATTATTTTAAACTGCTATTGTAGTTAAACCTTTACGCCTTTATTTTAGCGAGGCCTAATGCCAAGTGCTGTCAGAACGCAACTCAGTTTTGATTACCCTTCTCCCAGGGGCAGTTGTAGGGAATTCAGTTGGTTTAAAGAAAGATGCAAGACAGCAGTTTATTCCTACTTTATTTCAGCCAGCAACCTGAAGAGCACTGACTAACTGCTCTAGTAGCTAGAGAACCGGATATGATGCTAAAACCTCTAAGGAGGCCCTTATTTCGTTGCTTTTCTCTCTTCTTCCTTGTGCTGTTTTGTCTTGTCATACGGTTTCTGCCACCCGGATCGATGCCTCCTGGAGCTGCGGGGACGGGAAGGCAGCGTCACCAGCTGCGTGGACAGACTCTCCCTGGCCCTTTAGCAAGGGGCTCCCTGTGCCTTGTGCTGCCAGAGAGAGGACGGAGCAAGGGCTCTTTCCCTGCGCGGGGACGTGTGCGAGTCCCGCTGTTCTGCACACGCCAAACCAGAGCCTTCTGCGCTGCATCGTAGCACCCTGTTGCTTCAGGACTAGCAGAGTTGAGGGGACAGCTTTAACTATCGAACTGCGGCGTTTGCAGCTTTAACAGCGGCTTCTCATCTCATTCCCTTGCCTCACGTTAGGCCTTTGGATACTGTAAATGTCTCAATATGTCTCATGTGCAGGGGTCCGTGCACAGTGAGACTGGGTGTTAATAAACACTTGCCCTGACAGGAGGTTGTGACACGAATACTGAAACTTGGCACAAGTTCAGCCCCACTTCCTGCAGCCCCGCAGTGCCGTTGGCCTGGGCCCTCGCGCTGTGTTTTGGTAACGGGCCTTCCTCTCTCTTCTTTCCTTCCTAGAATGTTTTCCTGTTGGCTGCAGGCGTCCTTCTGCGGCCGCAGGCTCAGCCGGAGTCAAGTAGCCGCTCCTGGAAGAGCGGCCGGGCAGGTCAGCCCGTGCCCAGGTGCATCCCGTGTTCTCGAGAGGTGCTGGCAGCCTGTCCCAGCCCTGCGCTGCAGGAGCAGCCTCGCAGCTCTGAATTCCTGGGCAGGCCACCACTTTGTCCGCCTGGGAATGCAGTGGGCGTTGCTGCCTGCCACACTTGTTAGCAGCGAGGCTGCTGCTTTGCAGTGGGACCCAAATCACTGGGAGGACCCCTGGCAGCAATAGGTGGAGTAGCCTGGGCGTGCTGATGGGCAAGCGTGAGCAGCACAACCCCCAGGGAGCGGGAAGCAAAGCCCTTCGGGTGTTTTTAGTGCTGGAAAGAGGCTCTCATTGATTATTTTGGACCAGCTGGTTATTTAGAGTTTTCTGAAGCCACCACAAGTGGCCCGGCCCGGCAGCGGGTGTCAGTGTCGCCGCAGGCTGCATCTTTTCAGGACACTCAGGCTGCGCTGCCAATCCTTCAAGGCAGAAGCTTGGAGTTTTTTTGCACATGGATTTGATATGGAGATATTTTTAAGTCTCTGTTCAAATTATTGAATTCAGACTCAGCGCTCTGTCCCTAACTGCTTGAAGGAGAGGCTCCAATATTCTCAAAAGCCTATGGACTTGCTAAATAATAATATAGCCTGGTATATCATATGTCTTGATATATAGATGGGCTTTTCAAGCTGCTACATGTAATTTTGGTTACAGTTAATGGATCCGTCCCTGGAAGTAAAGGTGCCCTTTTCTCTTTCTTTCTTTAATACTGCTCAGTGAAAGCCAGGACAGATGCCACTCGTTTTGGACACCGGTTATCTTCTCGTAGTGAGTCAGGATATAACTTTATCTGCACTGACGTGGTGACTGAGTTCTTGTGTTCGAAATGGAGCTGGTAACTGGCTGCTGAGCAAGCGCTGGGAAGTGCGGTGGGTTTTTTCGTTTTCAGACAGTTCTGTCATAGAGTCCTCAGCTCTGGAAAATCCAGGATGAGGAGGAAAGAGAAAAGGACATTTAAGTGTTCAGGGAGGCTCGAATAAGCTACGGTTGCCAAAGTGCTGAGATGTGAGATAACAGGGAATGTTTTATTGAGCTGAGATAATCTTGTTCTCAGCTGTTGCTGCCTTCACGTTGCTTTTATAGGATTTCAAGTTCATTTTGGAATATCTCAAGAGCAATGTTTTTCTTCTGGGTCAATGCTTGAGAGCTTGCGGTGGTTTTAAATTCATTATGATCCTCAAGAAAGCTTAATTCTCAAGGACCACAAAATCATGTTTCTGTTGAGTGGCACCTTTGCCATCCACTCCTTGCGTCTGTGCAGGGAACTGTCAACATCTGAGTAAGCAGAGAAAGTACTGGGCTTGGGAAGCAGCTTTTAACAAGGGGGGATGAGGGCGACGTCTGCACAGAGTCACTGAGCTTGGAGGTGGCTGCAGGTGTCGAGTGGATGGCAGAGCCGATGCTGCAGCAGCTCAACCTGGGTGCTCCCGTGGAGTCCTCAAATCACGTTGCTTTGTCGGGGAAATTAACTGAAACGCGAATCCCTCGCAGGGCCCGACCCCTTCGATGCCGCCCATGATGCCTGGTCCTTCTGCAAGGCACCTGCTATTGTCATCCTAGGGAGCAGAAACGGGGATCTGGAGTAAATCTGGGAGTGTCTGCAGATACCTGGGTGACCTGGAGGGTTTCTAGTTGGTGCTGAGGGAGGATGAGTGCTGCCCTGTGCCTGCACGGGTGCACTCTGGGCTGTGTTATTTGGGTGAACATTTGGACAAGATCCGTAGAGACATCATGTGATATTAATGTGAGTATAAGGTGATTAGAATCTGTGCTAGCTGGAAATCTTTGTTTGGGGAATAAGAGGGTGGAAAATGACCTCAAGTGAAGTGTTTTGTGGCTGAAGCCTTCTCATGCAAGGGTGCTGTTTATGCTTTGGCAATGCTGGAAGCAATGAACACTTATTTCTGATTTTCAGCTGGAGAAACCAAGATGCAATGCCTTGATTGCTGCAGTCCTTGCAGGATCACAGTTAGGAACCGATTTCCTCTTCTGCTTCCAAATGCTCCCTCAGGAACTGATGCTTTTTTGTGTTTGGTGGAGGAGGAAGCTGCTGCCTGGTGCTTCTTGCAGATCGATTATGCTTGAAGGTGGTTGGACTAGGTGATCTCTAGACGTCCCTTCCTACCTCAACCATTCTGATTCTGTGAAGGTCCTCGAGGGCTATTAGTGAAAGGAGTTCTTGCCCAGACAGTGGCAAGTACAAAACATACATGTTAGCCCCATTCTGGTGCTCGTTCATGTTCGTGTTGGCTGGGTGAAGTGGGCAGAGATGCCGACAGCTGCCTGCAGCAGTGGTGATGCTGCCGAGAAGCCTCCCCTCCTTTCCCTGCTCTTGCTCTATCTATTGCAATACGAGGAATGTGACAGCAGCGATTTGCTGGGAAGGTAGGAGAAGAGATTTTCCTTTGCAGGAAATCAGCAGCACAGGGCATTTTATACCTCCCCTGCTAGGAGGATTTCCAGCTACAGATGAACCAGACTGGCAAGATCCGTTGGCATTAACTTGGCTAGCAAAAATAGTTCGTGTCCCCTGGGGAGTTAAACCGAAATCCCATTGTAGCGGAGCTTCATTGTGTGCAAAAGAGGAGGTGCCCTTGGATCAGCAGCGACAAGCACAGACCAGCAACGGCTGTAGCGAACCCCTGGCTTCAGCACCGCCCCGAGAAGCGCTGCCAGCTCAACGTGCTTCTGTTTGGTTAGCAGTTTGGGGCTGCTTTTGCTGCCCCTCCATCCCAGGTGGTTAAATACGCTGTTTCATGTTGGACTGCTGCAACACCCAGCAGAAGAATTTGCATTCTGCTCTGTGAAGGCTTAAACCGTGCTAGACGTTTGGCTAAGATGTGGCTACGGCAGAGGCTGGCAGCCCAGAGGTGCTTGTGGCCCTGAGCAAACAGTGGCCTTGCAACCTGTCTGCCCTCTTAGACACAGTCCATAGTGGTCCTTGTAGTTTTGCATGTGCAAGAGGTGATATTGTTCCACTCGCTGTCATCCCCTAAATGCACGGGTTTCTGGACCCGCAGTATTAATCTACAGTGCTCCCTTCCCTGCTTTATGACTGGTCAACTAAAAATTCATTCTGTCCTTGAGAACTTTTTTTTTTTAATTTTATTTCATTCCCTGAATCTCTCTGTTAACACTGAGCATTAAGCATCTCTAAATCAGTCCAGAATCCAATTTGGCTGGTTTCATCTTTGATATGGTGCTATAATTACTTCAAAAGAAGCCCTTTGCTTTGCTGACGTTTCAGTAGGTTCTCCTTAACCCCTGCAATGGCTGTTGTCCCACTGAACGGATGTGTTCAGCTTGGAGGATGGGTCTCCAAATTCAGTTGACTCCAAGGCAAGAGCTTTGCCTGCAGACCAAGAAGCCTGTTTTTATAAACCCAGTCTCTGGCTGGCTTGGAAAATCTTCTACCAACTGGTCATCTGTGGCACTCGGGTGGTGAGTTCCCATTCCTCATGTCGGGTGGACGTAATCCTTACTGTGCGGTGGGTTTTAGCCGCAAAAGTGGCTTTTGTGCACTTTGTAGCATGTATCAATATAGTATTGAGCATCGCACTTAGTGCTTGGGTGCTGCTTGTGCCTTCTGAGGATTCTGTCTGTATTTCACCTTAGTGCTTAAGGTAGCTCCATCTACCTCATTGGGAAGGAACTTGGGTCTGGGGCCTTAGTGTGGCTCAGACCTGGCCCTGGTACCTGTTTTCCCCTCAGCTGAATGTGTAAAAACACCTTCCTAAATGGGTGCCTGATCCTGGACTGGGAGCTTGGCTTGTTAGAGGGCTAATTATGCCTAGGCTGTGGTTATACAGCGTTAGCAGAAGATCTTCCCCCTGCTTGCAGTTTATTTTAGCATCTGATTTCTCCCAGTTATGCCACAGCTGATGAAGGAAAAGCAAGGATATCTGTTTCAAGATGGTTTCTAGGGTTTTTCTTTTTAAAACTGGATCAATTCCTGGCAGAGCTCGGTGCAGGAGGAGTCGACCAGCCTTGGTGGGGGAAAAGGGACTGTCTGTTATGCAGGAATTGCCGTGAACCTCCCAACCCCAAGCGCTGGCTTCACGTTACCACCAGTGACCTTTGGAATTATGAGGAGCGCAGATGACTGGCTCAAATGTGGCTCCAAAAGGTACAGCTGGAACAAGTAGAATGTGTAACCTATGGAGTCAGCCTTATCTGGAAGCACTTGATTCTGGGGTGTTTGACATCTGCACGCTGCAGAAGAATGGTTCATGGCAAACTTTTAAGTTTTTGCTTGCCAAAGTACTGTGCGGATTGTCATAGAAACCTTCCTTTTTTCTAAGGTGGGCTACTGCAATAAGTTGGTTTTTTTTTTCCCCTCCTTTTTCTTTTTTTTTTATTTAACAACTCAAGGTCAAGTCCTCTTACTTATTACTGTCAGCAGCTTTTCTGAAATGAGGTGAAAGATTCTTTGCAGACTTCAGCCATCTAGGAAAGCAAAACCTCTTGTGATTTAAAAAAAAAAAAAAAAAAAACACCAACAAAAAGGAAAACAGCCTCTCCCAGGTCTGTTTGTGGTGCCTGTGGCTTTGCTGGATCATAACTTCCCAAGTGCAGTCTGGATCTTTGTTTCCAGATTGTCTCCTGGGTAGCAACTTGACATCTAGGATACTGTAATAAGCCATCAAGCTCTCTGATTTCATGTCCTGTGGCTGTTGCTGCAGCTAAAGCTGCTCTTTGTGCTTTCCAGCCCCCTTGACTATGGTCTGGTTAGTCACTTGCTGCTCTTCCTAATAGGAGTTCAACAGCAGTGCAGCCCATTTCTTCTCCTGTTCTTGGTGCCCTCTGCAAATGGAGCTGACGACAGACCAGGCTGCTGGTTTCTCATCTATTTGAGCATCAGTACTGTGGCATCTTCGGGTTACTGTAACTAGCAACCTCCAATTCCTTTATTTGATCTCTCTCCAGTGAAAAACTGTGCCAGGATGATGGCCTAAAGGCTCCTGAAGGGCATGTGTTGAGCTTGTTAAATAACAAAATGCAGCATTTC
The DNA here is from genome assembly GCA_013389825.1 of Crypturellus undulatus. Lineage (NCBI taxonomy): Eukaryota > Metazoa > Chordata > Aves > Tinamiformes > Tinamidae > Crypturellus > Crypturellus undulatus. Next base: position 39,943 of record VWPW01016599.1, read on the forward strand.
AAGTAGGTTTATTCTTTGTTCTCTTAGACTCTCTTAAAGGTGACACTCGGGGTTCCCTAAAAATAAAAGGATTAAGAATAGGAAGACAGCTAAGTTTGAAGAGGACGAAGAGAGGGAAAAAGGGAAAGGAAATCCTGGGGAGTGCTATGAGGTAAGTGATAAGAGGAGCACTCGAATCTTTCCTAGATCCACTGGGTCATCTTGGGCTGTTTTCTGGGGGGTCTCTAGGTTGCTGGGGAGAGAAGTCTGCAGGGATTAGCTGCAGGTATGGGGTGGATGTGGTTCCTGATTCCATGAGTCTTTCTTTTCTCGGGCACCGGTGGTCTCAATAACCGCATTCCTCAAGGGGAAGAAGTCTCCTCCTGCCTTCTGTTGGAATATGTGTGAGTACAGGACTAGAAAACTAGAAGCACAACTCACTCTGGAAGAGGCAAAATAGCAAATACCATGATTTCTGTGCTCGTCTGCTCATCTCCACCCTTCTACCACAAAATCAGAGCGGTTCTTGAAAATGATGTCTTGGGAAATAGCCCCTGAGCTGTTTCTGGGACCTGCAGAGTTTGGCTCTGTGTGTCCTGCCCCAGTCAAGTGCTGAGATTCCAGTATCTGAATGTTCCTCTAACAAGAAATACCAAGTTGGCACCTACTTCCCTAGTAACTGAGGAGAGGCAGAAGGGAGGCTTTGGGTTTGGGGGACACTGCTGTGTGGTCTTGCACGTGCCAGCAGCCAGGTAGAACAGCAGCCCTTGCAGCAGCTCCTCCTCCCTTCTCAAAGCCTTGAATTTTCACTTCTCTGAAAATAAGTAGCTCAAGGCATTAACCCTCTTTCCAGGCAGACTTTTAAATTTAACTCTTCCTTTCTCAGGACTGAATTTGATTTGGTGGCAAATAAGCCTGCCTGATGCTCTTACACCTTTAGACCTGATCGTGCTTTTTGCTTATTGAAACGCTAGCAGTCTCGTCCTGATCCAGAGAGATGGGGCAGTGGTAACCTGTGCGAGTTAGCAAATTAATTGATGGGAGTCATGTTAAAACTGGAATATTTAGCAGTTGAAGTTGCTTGAGAGCACCAAAAACTTTCCATTTCAACCTGAATTAATAGTTTTAGAAGTTGGATCTGCCCACTTCTAAAGTCACAACTTGGAAGATAAATGTACCTGTTCTTAAACAATCTTATCTTTTAGAGACAAGCTCACAAATAGCAGTAGTTGTTAATCACTGGGAAAGCTGGTACCACTCCAGGTGGTTAACTGAGATATAACTGGGCAAATTTCTTTCTTCTTGTACTTGAAATATTAATAGATATAACAAAAATGGAGGTAGAACACTTCCAAGAATTATGATTAAGTGATATTCTCACCCTAATGGAATGAAGAACTTCAAGTTAACTAGAAGTGTCCGGAAAACACAGTCAAAATGTTTCCTGGAAGTCCTAAGCTGATCTGCAGTATAGAAACATGTACTTAGTGGTTTTGATTCCAGTTCATCCCTGAAAATCAGCCCTCAGCTGCTGCTTCCCAACAACCTTCCATGGGATGAGCAATGACAGGTAAATAGCTCCTATCCAGTTATGTTTGTATCTCCTATTAATCCCATCAAAATATCTTGCGGCATGTTCTTGGTAGTGGAATTTACTGGGGAGTAATTAAAAACTTGGCCTCGTTAAGAGGCCCTGGAACAATATTCTTGATGCCAGTTACGGGGCCGGGGTCGCTGTGGAAGTAGCCGATGCTGCTCTAACAGTCTGCAGGAAAATACCCGCTTTGGTGCATGAATGGGGAGGTAACCTTCAATTTTGATTTACCTAATGCTTCACGTGCTGGTAGGGGTACGTTAGTGTTTTATGATATGTTTCATCTCTTCTGGTATAATGAAATCAATTTTCTAGCATGTTTTATGCCATATAACTGTTTTACTGCTCTTTTGCTGCAAAGTTACTCACCCCTGCGTTTATTCCTTGCTTTTTGTCAGATCGTGGATCCTGCTCCTCTCCTGAGGGCTCATTTGTCTGTTTTTAAAATCCTTTGTTAACCTAAGCTGATCGCTGCTGACACATTGTTAAATACTTAGGAAACGGCTTAAAAGTTATAAGCCACTTTTGTTATTAAATGATCTTCTGCTGTGTAGTGCAGTAAGGTTCTCGTGCAATTGTGATGGACTTGAAACATGTGGACTGAGCTGCGTGGCCACAGTGCCCTCGAGCCTCTCCGTGCTCCTGAGGAGAGCAAAGAGGAGCATTGGGGAGATCCTACCTGCACGTCCCATCTTTTGGAGAACAGGAACAAGGCTCTGGGGCTGGGACTGGTGTTTTCCCTTTGGGGTGGCTTCCCCCCTTAGCTTAACGCAGTAAGGAGGCCTCTGCAGCAGCCTGTTCATGGAAGCTCTTGCAGGTAACACAACTGAGCCTCTGGCTTTATCCTCCCGAAGGGTGTAGACCCATGGTGAGAGCTGCCTCATGCATAGCAGAGAGGACTGGTTTGCACAACAGCGTTACTTGCCAGGCTTGTGATCAGGGGATTTCTATTTTTCAGTGGGGATGCTGCTGCTTGGCGCCATCGGCTGCTCTGGAGCCGTCTCTGCCTTTGCTGATGGCTGTTACACACAGCAGCCCCCAGCAAATCGTGAGCCCTCTGACGAAATCTCTCTGAAGCACTTGACAATTAGGCTGGTTTATTTGATTTCCCTGCCTCTTTTTTTTTCCAGAGCTGTGTTTTTGCTTTTCATGTCACTGGTTGTCACAAACCATGCATTATTTAAGTAGCTTCTCTTTATTTTAACGCTTTGAAACCAGCCAAAAATGTACCTTGCTCTCAGCTTACCAGCAGACAAGCTAACTGCCTGCAGGCAGGAGGTGAGGACTGAAGCTCTTCTGTCAGTGTAGGTGAGCAGCAGTGGTGTTGATGTGACACTAAAACCTGCCACAGCTTGATGTCACTGACACGGCTTGAGTTGCTGCTTCCCCCCCACTGCATTTTGGTTGGGATTTTATTCTCTTACCTTCCCAGAGGTGCTTTTCCTTTAGTCCTCCTGCCTTGAGCTGGAGCTAGAGAGAGCCCTTTGGTGCCTAGTCCCATTTTGGGTACTCGGGAGTTCAAGATTTCAAATAAGTAGGAAAAAATACATTAAAATCCCTTGGAGGGAAGCCTCTCCTAGGCAGTCCCTTTAATTTCTAGTGTCGTGCAAAGATTCATTCTGACACAAATGTAAGGTAGAGGGAGGGCATTCGAGTTCTGCTCCAATTACTGCAACAAAGAAACTCCTGCTATACCAGGGGTTTAAATATATGCACAGTACAGACACTTGCTATTTTTAGGATGGACTAAAAATACGCAGTGTGATGTTTAGGGATTTTTGAACATGTTTCAGAAATTTTTGTTTCTAAGCGATCTCTGCAATCGAGATACCCACTGGAGCTATTAGTGGCACGTTCTTCAACTCGTAGTAGCTACTGGGGGCAGACTTTGTAGGACAGACTGTTTTTGTGCATGAATCTTGTTGGGAAACCTGTACCTTGCACTGTCACTCGGCCTGAGATCGGGTAAGTTCAGAGAACAGTTACACAAGTCCTTGATGGTCCATGATTTTTTTTTTCTCCTATTCTGTTAATGGGTTTTTCTCCTCGGGCTGCTGTAAGAGACACCTGCCCCGTAAACTATTTTATTGCCTGTGCAGTGAAACGACTTGGATGCGTAAATCATGAATATACAAAGTAAAAAAATGGAGGGGAAATTTAGTAGAATCCCATCTTCTGCAGTGTTCTTTGCTGTCAGCAGCTGGCTTCAAAGTCACGCTGAGAATTTTGCATGATCCTGTTACCCTATAGAGATTCAAGTCCCAAATCCCACTGGGTGCGCTGAACTGGGGGTGGCAGTTCTTAAGGAAAGAACCGCTTGCCAAACACGTGTCTGAATGCTCTCAGATCCTCTTTTCTTAAAAAGAGGGGAGAAAAAAACTTGATTCTTGTCTGTATCTAACACTTGGCTAGTGCAATGAAGGTGATAGCAGTGTGGGAGCTCAGTTATAGGTAGGTTTATTTTTAACTGTAAATAGGCCCTAGCATCACTGAGATGGTGTGAAGTGGGGTAGCTCCTTTCCACCTGCTTTGCTTGCTTTTTATTATGCTGTTTATGTAGGGCAGGACCCTAGGGCAGCTTTGATGCCGTTACCGCCCGTTCTTTGCAGCTCGGTGTAATGAACATGAATAAATTCCTGGTTCATGCCACTAGATGGAACTGGCCTGTGCTTATAGATATTTGTTTAATGTGAATTCCCCACTGAGTAGTGACTAAATGAATTACTAGCTCTCTGGGAAGGCTTGGCTTTTTACCCTCGGAGTGGTGCTTTACAGGCAGCTTCGTTTTGTTTTTAATGCAATGTGCTTTGAAAGAGAAGTGGTTATACTGCCGGTTTCTTCCAGGTTTGGCTTTTAATTTTTATGTTGCCCTGTCTGTGTATTACAGTTAAAGTGCTATTTATTACATTTCTGTGCTGAAACCACCATGGGTCTTGTGTTGATGTACATGCAATTTCTTCCTTCTGCAAGGGGGCAGACTGTCCCCTCTCTGAAATTTCACTTCAGATTATTTCCTGTACCTTTTGCTGGTGCTCAAGGTTGAGGTTGTACAAGTTCCTTTCCAGATGAACCAGGTTTGCCACTGGAGAACCCTGGCTTTATAGCTGTCTTATGGCTTTTGGATTTGAACAGCAGTGGTTTCTTTGGCCTTGGGCAAAGCACGAGACAAGAAGTGCTTGGCATGGATCAACCCACCCGGATCTGCAGGAGCCTGGGCTCTGTTCCTGACTTTGCTTCTAGCCAGCTCCATGCCCTGGGAGCTGCTTCCTCCCATGCTTCCACTTTTCCCCTTTCTAAATAGCAAGAACAACATTGATCCTGTTTCCTACAGTGCTTGGAGGACTGTGGGTGAAAGGACCAGGCGAGAGCTCTGCACAAGTCCCAGAGAAATAGAATGATGCTAATAGGGATATGACCTATAAAAAGGGCAACGTTTTCACTAGCTCTGCTTGTAATTAGCTGCTGAGCAGCAACTGAGCTGCCTGTCTGCAACAAGGGAAGGTGCTTCCCTACGATTCCTGCAAATAAAGTGAATTCAGAAGAAGAGTGATTTTTATTTATTTATTTTTTTTTTTCTCCTGGATTGTAAGGAAATTGAGAAGCTGAGGAACCTGGTAGAAATAATCGCCTTGAAGTGTGGCCACTGAGAAGCACATGGATACTAAAAAGCAACGATATTCGCATGATATCCAGATAATATCCAGCCCTGCAGATGTGAAAGCCCTGGCTCGCTTGCCCCGGTCCCTGCTCTGGACAGTGCTCTGCGGAACAGGGACGTTTTCCTATCTGGAAGCTGTTGACAGGCAGAGTGTGGTTTTGGTTTGGCTTTGGCTTTTTTTTTTGTATATTTTAGATTATACACCTATACTTTATCTTGCGTTCAGCTGTTTTGAAGATGATAGTGATGACTAGTTCCTGGTGTTGGGTATGTAGCAACTATGCTTTTAAATTTATTTTTCTTTCCTTTTTTTTTTTATTTTTTTAAATCTTGCTCTGCTGACTGCAAATCCTGTTCCCTGCGGAGGAGGTTACGTAGAATTACTGAGGAGGAATTTGTGCTGCTCTTCTGGACTAGTTAACAGGATTTTGTGGCAGACTTGCCACTTTCTTCTGACTTATGCAGCAGTAAATATTTCATAATGCAGATAGCGGTGTGCTAGTAATGAGAGCAGTACTTCCCTGTAAAAAGGCAGCATTTCTTGTTCCAGAGATCAGATTGTGCTCAGACCTCACGGATGTGCTCGACTGTTGGGTGAGGGTGGGCCAGGGAGCTCCAGGCTGACGGAGAAGAAAATGGAAAGCCGTTGTGTGGGCTGCAGTGATTCCTCTGATCTCCTAATCCCACTCTGGAGCCTCCAGCCAGCAATCTGTGCCTGCCCAAAAACAGGTGGTGACCGAAAATTTTAAGTCCCAAAAGCTCTGTCCTATGGAAGAGCTTGATCCCTGTTGTGCTGCTTTTTCCGTTTGGGAGCAGGTGGCGTATCTGGGAATTTATACTCAACCCTCATCAAAGGGGGAATGTGTTGTAAATTGGGGGGATTCTCGTCTTTGACAGCAGCTGAAGGCAAAGAAGCGTGTTCTGTAAATGTGACTGTAACCGTTAGCACAGCGGGAGCAGCAACACATGCTTAGGCCCTACCAATAGCATCAACATCCCTGGAAGCTGCGAAGCCTCTCGGAGCCCTCCAAGCGCTCTCAGCATGACAGGAAATTCGGGGTTTATTAAAATCATCTCCGCACCAAGTAACTTGTTTTTATAGCTCAGCTTCTTGCAGGTCTCACTGCTGACTGATCACCTTGGTGCCAGCATGAGCCTTTCCTTTGGAAGCATCAGGACTTGCTTCCTGATGCTATGAGCGCATGGGCAGGGATGCTGTAAATGACACTGAGACCAAAGTGCCACTTGTGCAGTGTCCTCCTGGCTTGTGCTGCTCTCACCAGTAGATGGTGGCAGAAGCAGCACTCTGCAAGTTGATGCATCGGGTTTTGACTTCTTGGAAATGAAGAGTTTGGATCTACAGGAGCACATTGTCCAGTCAGGATGCAAAGCTTCGGCATCTCCTCCCTTCCTGTGATTGCAGAGCTATGGGCATCGTCATGTTTCTTTTTTCCATAAAAGGTTTTTAGGCCCATTTTCACTCTTCAACCATGCTGTCCCTGACTGCCAGATCACAAAACTGAAATATGTCTTTCTGAGAAGTTCTTTAGGAAAAACATTGTCTCGGAGAGGATGTGGTAGGAAAGTCAGGAGAATCCCAGTGATGTTCTAGTGACCGAGTTGTGGAAAAGTCTGATTAGGATGTTGCTCAATCAGTGTCTTTTTTTCCATTTTGTGTTCTAGTTCCTCTTGCTAACCTGACTGCCATGCCTGGGCATTGACGCTGCTGCTGCAACAGTTTAAAATGGCAGAGGGAGGTGGGAATGAAGAAGTAATTCACCTGAACAGTTTCCCTGGCCACAGTGGGAAAGGTGAGTGCTGCTCTGTGCGTAACTCCAGAACTGTCTTATAAAACTCTTAATGTAGGATTAAATATTAAACTGGCAAGTGGTGTTAATGGGAAAGTGCTGGAAGTTCTGGAAGGATTTTGCTGGAAGTGAGCTGCAAAGCATCTCTGACCCCTCTGACAGAAAATAAGGTTATGCCTGATTTTCTGTGAGTAGTTGAAGTCTGTCATTTTAAATGAATACTTGAAATATTTTGCCCTGCCCTCTTGGGTTTTTTGTTGCTGTTGCCTTTAGGCAGATAGGCAACTTCTTGGAAAGCTGTGCATGGCCAGAGCCATGTATAGCTATTCCAGCTGCTCCCATTGAGTCTTTTAAGGGCCTCAGGAAGAGGCAGCCTTCGTGTTTCTATCCTGGCGGGAGTGCATGTGTTGGCACTTGTTCCCCCCACGAGTGGAGTTCAGGACACTCTCTATATGGGTGAAGGATGTTAAATAAATACTCCAAAGTTGTGCATGTTAAAACCTATTGAGCGATACAGTTGTGTGTTAATTTACCGCAGTAAAATACAAACCAAAGCACTTTACACCCATGCTTTGTCTCTATGATTTTATACAGTCTGTTCAGCACAGGAGGTCTGAGTTCGTCAAACTTCTGCATTCCAGAAGTTTTGTTCATTAGCATCTATATTTCTCCCTTGACAAGCCATAAGAGACAAGGTTGTCATCTTAATAACAGGGTATCTGCTGCACCCACAGCCAGGGACTCTCTCTGTCTTGTATAAGGTATTTCTGCAAGGTCACACCTTTCAGAAGATGCTGGATTGCACTGGGGACCTTGCCTCTCCTCTACACCGCACTGCATACATTATTAAAATGTATAGGCCTTGAGATACTCAAAGTTCATGACTACTCTGCAAAAATTAGTAGATACTCTGTACCTGGCTTACTTGAAATTGTTTTTTGTAGTAGGTGAACTCCTGCAAGGTCTGGAATAGCAGAAACTGCAACATTAATTAGTGAATGTCTGTCTCATATATATGCTGTTCTAGCTTCTTGAGCTAGAGCTTGTGCAGACGAGGGTGGCTGTAACACAAATGGAAGAGGAGCCAGGGACCTTTGAGCACTTCCCTGTTGCTGAAATGCAAATGTAAAGAAAACCTTTTCAAATGTTTCGCTGTTTTTTACCTCTTCTGCATACCTTTAGCAAATAACTCACTTTGCCTGCTTTGCTGCAGACTGGATAAACCACAGAGACGAAGGTCTTATCACAATATCGGATTCCTCGGATGAAGAATTACCTTTGCTGGAAGCGCCGGCCCAACAACGGCGTGAGGAAGATGACGATGATGTTGTCATCTTGACAGAGGTATTTTTTTTCATTTTTGTGCAATTTGCTGCTTTATGCATTGCCTTTATAGCAGGCTTTTGTACTATTATCTATGTTCTTCAGAGTCACATCCAGTTACAGTAGTTTATTTACTTGGGATGCCTGAAATGAATGTTGAAATGATGGCATTTTGCTGGGTTTGTGTTCAGTTAACTGGCTAAAACATACCCAGTTTGGGGTATGACAGGGGAATCTTAGACTGGCAAACTGTATTTTATGTCTCTCGAAGGCTGCAGCTTCCATAAAATTACCCTGTCCTAGCAAGTTGAAGAGCTTTGTAAGAGGACCTGTAGTCTGCTCGAGCTGCCGCTCTAGTTAACGAGGCTCTTGCTTGGCTGGTAGTAGCAAACATCTCTTGCCTGCTATTTCCAAAAAGCTTTTGTCCTCGATGCTGATCCCAAGCAGTCTTGCGTGGGTGTCTGAGCCCTCATTCTTTGGGTGTATGGTGCAGTAGGTTGAAAAGCAACTGTCTTCTCCTGCATGCCATTTTCACGTGAGCATTTGCGACAGAACGGCTGTAGCACTGCTATTTCGTATTTCTGGTTTACTGCATAGTGGCCTGTAGCCATGTCCTAAGCGTGTCCAACCTCTCACCGTAGAAAATCTGATTCTTTAAATTACATCTTTCCACCAGAATTAGAACTTCAGAGGTAGCTCTGGCACTTTTCAACCTGTTCAGTAGCTGACATGGTAGAAGACTATAAAGTTGAAGTGACTGCAAGAAGCTGAAACGTGTATTTGTTTAGAATGTTTCAGCTTCTTGCAGTCACTTCAACTTCATACTCTTCTATGATGTTCTATTTTATAGAACATCAAAAATGTGTCTTGAAACAAACTTTGCTTAAACCCATATCCTTTATGTTCCACTATTCTACATGGGTTTTGGGGATGTTGCAGGCACTTGAATTGCTGTTGCCTCCTTGACAAACTTTTTCTGCCAGCACAGGCAGTCACACAGGCGGGCAGGTCTGCTTACCTTGATGATACTGCCATCTAATTTCACATTTAAGCTGTATTAAGAATATATTTAAAANATGTTGCAGACGCTTGAACTGCTGTTGCTTTACAAAGCCAGCCTCCTTGACAAACTTTTTCTACCAGCACAGGCAGTCACAGAGGCGGGCAGGGTCTTTCTGCTTACCTTGATGATACTGCCATCTAATTTCACATTTAAGCTGTATTAAGAATATATTTAAAATCTTCATGAAAGTAACAAGAGGCGTTGAGAACATGGGTTTTTAAGTCTTTGTTTCTTTATTCCTTTTAAAAGAAAAGTAGCAGAGACTTTTCACAACCTATTTAATACATATTTGAGCTTAGGTTCTGTTTAAATGTATTGATGAGCTGAGATGCAATGTGCTGTCAGCTAGTTCCTACTTCCAAGAGCATTTTCCTGGGAGTGGAGGTGGGGGAAAGCTCAGTATTCCAGGCTGAAAGTCCTGTGCATCCTCAGTTTGCCAGATATTCTCTGCTGTTAGCACTTGGGGCAAAGTAAAGGATGAAGTAAAACGGATGAGGATTCAATGACATAAAGATATGTAGAGTGCAGTTTTATGCCTAGTGCTCAGTGGACTTTTCATCTACTTCCCATCAGAAATTTGAGATGATCAAAAGATCATTTGGGGCAAGGAATCTGACATGAAGAAAGGAGCTCCCTCTGCTTACTCTTGTCTGTGTTATTTTCAGGCCCCAAAGCACCAGCAGCTTCTGCGCCCTAATGTCATCAGACCTGCTGCTCAGTGGCAGAGTGTGAACGCTGTGGGAGAAGGAGAATCTAAAGGTGCTGTAGGGCCCTTGAGGAATATATATCTGCAAGATGAGATCTCAACTCTGCTCAACTCTCAGGATAATTGTGTGGTGGAGACCAGTGCTGGACCAAGCAGGGATGAGAATATGAACCTTGCCTTGCAGCAGCCTGGACCCTCTGAGCCTGATGGCCCCAGATTTGAAATTAAGAGCAACCAGGAGCCTGGACCAAATTCTTTCTCAGCAAAAGAGCCAGATCTGCAACTTCCTGACAGGGTTATCATTAACGTGGAGAAATTAGACTTTCCACCACAAGCAGAGGAAAAGGTGGAAGCCAAGGGCTGGCAAGGAGAGGACTTGGAGCCAGAAGTCATGCAGAACCTCAGAGGAGCTGCTGAAACCATCGCACAGGGGCAGGTGCTCCCGGAGGACAGCCAGTTGGATCACCCCTATGTTCAGCCATCAGAAAGTGAGCCGGGGGCTGTAGCAAATAGCTGTGCCCCTCCGCAAGGGCAGCCTGGAGTGGACCCAGCCTCTCTGCAGGCCTATGGAGAGGAGGCTCCGGGGCCAGCCTTCCCTAGACCGGAGCCACAGCAAGATGGAATTCCAGGTCCTGCTTCGCCCCAGCCAGCTCATCCGCCAGAAGCAGCAGGAGGTCAGGAGGCAGCAATGGACAACGAGCAGCCGGGTCCGGCCTTCCCTGGTCAGGGCTCACATGAACTTGGCTCTAGCAACGTGCCGGAACAAGGAGCTGCTGGGCAGGAGCAAGACCTCACTGCACTGCTCATCAGAGAGACAGTAAGTGTTCCCCCGTGCTCGTTGGTCTTCTGTGTGCACATTTTTAAACAATTTTTTTCAAGATACATAGTGTTTCATGAGCTCAAAGCACAGCTATTGACACGCTGCACTCAGCCAAGTGGTAGGTGCAAGGTGAAGAGCAAGTAATGAACTTCTGGGAGAAGTTTGGTTTGAAGGGCTAGCCTGTTGTGCAGCAGAAGTGAGGTGAGAAGGTGAACCTGGAGGGCACCATTTGCCTTAGGGATGTAGGTCTAGGGAATTCAGCATCATTCATTGCATGGTTTCAAAGGCAGAGTGAAGCAAATAACACAAGTCTGTTCTTAATGATTTGTTTGCAGATCTGTTTCCTTAAAGGCTACTTCTCTCCCAACACTGTACGTATATTTTTTGTCTGGCTGATCTCTTGCTCAAGTTTATACAGCTGGTTTAGAACTAAATAGATAAAACTGAGACACTAAATGCAGGTGGACGTAGAGGGATAGAGAAAGTTTAGAGACACGTTGCTGGGAGCTATGACCACCTTCAGCTGGCTCTCCCAGCCAGAACAGCCTGGACTATGTCCGTGTAGAAGCTACCCTAGTTCAGGGCTCATGATTTCCCTTTCAGAGTGGAGCTCAAAGCAGTAGCTCCGAGGGGACATGGGGTAGGCAGGGTGAATACTGGTTTTAAATTCCCGATGTGCACGTGCTCCCAAACACCCACTAGGCTGGGTGGCTCCCAACCAAATGTGTGAAGTTGCTCAGGGAGACACTAACCACAGTTGCTGAATGACTAAGGCAGGACTTGCCTTTTACATCCACAAACATGGGTCTTGTGGTCTATGTAAGGTACTGTGGTGATGCCTCACATGTCTGCTGTCCTCCAGCACCCTTTCTTCTTGTTGGTTGTTAGACAGGAAAGGTCTTTCCTTGATGCTTTTAGGAAAAATCTTCCGTAAACAAGTGTGAAGTTCTGTATCTAAAAAAGTCATCCCTTCACATCCTATATCTGATTCTATGTGTGAAAATCAAGCTTGAGAAAGCACTTTTNCTTGATGCTGTTGGAATAATGTTCCCTAAACAAGTGTGAAGTTCTGGGTCTCCCCTAAAGTCATCCCTTCACATCCTATATCTGATTCTATGTGTGAAAATCAAGCTTGAGAAAGCACTTTTGTTCTTATTCTCAAGAGAGCAGCCCAACAAAATCTTGTGCTTCTTGAGCAAGACCTTGTTGATCAGTGACCAGCCCTGGTAAGATGGACAGATAGAGACTCTCAGGTTACCAGAGTTGCTTGATCACCCTGACCAGTTCAGAATAAAATACCACCTGGCACAAGCAACCGCAATATCTGTACAGAAACCCAAGGAGGAGAGGGCACCCCTTTGCTGCTCCTTCCATGTGGTCAGTGCTGGAAAGACTTTTATAGAAATACCAGTAAAGGTTTGTTTCTGTCTAGCCTTATCACCACTGTCTGTTTGCTTTGAATGGGTGTATGTATTTTTTTTCTCCTTTTTGCTTTGGAATGTTGTCTTTCAGCAGACAATCTGAAACTTTTTATTCCTCTGAAAGTAAATATTAGCTCTGCTTTTGCTGTAGATCATGCCCGTGTCTCCTATTTCTGTCCACCCTGTACCATTTTTCAAACTAGCTGCTTGTGGTTCTTGTAAGAACGAGCTGTTAGTCCTTTTGTGGAGGAAAGGAAAGCCAGTGGATTGAGTACCCGGGCTGGCTGGATGTACCTGGTCTCTTGAAGCCTCTTCTGGCCCCTGTCTCAGGGCCTGGCTAGATAATAATATAAACTTCTGCCTTTGGTGCTATTGCACAGCTCTTCTAATACCTACATAACCTTTAGCTTTTCCTACTGTAGGAAGCAAGATTCCCTGATGTGAAGAAGGAATATATTGAAGAGCTAATCAGCATCAGGAACTGCTATGACTTAAATGTGTAAGTACAGAGCTGAGGGCCACAGCATGTCCCACAGCAGCCTGGCTATGGTCACACTTCCACCCCTCCTCTTGCTCATGCTGCTCTTTCACAGGGTGGGAGTCAGTGCTGCCTTGGTAATGCCAAAGAGCCTATATATATATTTTTCCCTTCTAATGAAGCTTCCTCTCTCCTACCTCAATGAAACATAATTGCTGCTGCTTTCTCATGGGTTAAGTGTGTCACTCCTCATTCATCCACAACATAAAGCAACACTTAGTTCTTTGGCTTTGTAGTTCTGCCATCACTTCAGTGATGAAAAAGAAGAGAAGCTTCAGTTTCTCTGCTTTTGTTAAGGTCACTGGTAAGTGCTCTGATTATTTGATTATTTAAGAATGTCACTTATGATTTCCCCTAACTATTGCTAGATTCTATAGCATAAGATATTGAGGTGACTTTTTATAAAATTGCATGCATGATGATTTTTTTTCTCCATACTCTTTGCTTAATCACGTAGCAGTGGTACTGTTGACTTTTGCTCTCAAGTCACTCTGCAGAGAGCAAACATTTCAGGAGATGATGGATGCACGAGTCTAGATAGCTGCCAATAGACTGGTTTCAGCAGGAATGTGAGCTGGGAAGAAAAGTAAGCAGTAGAAGAAAGTTTAAGAACTGTCATTGTTCCAATTGTGCTAACAGCTCGAGAAGCCCCCAGTGTTAGCAATTATTTGATACGCCTGTAAGTCATGTTAGAAACAAAATATCTTAATGAAGCCATTAACTTTTACTGTTAAGTTCTGTCTGCTTCCTACCCTTTTGGATAAAGCGTGCACATTTGCAAAGGGAAAGCTTGTGTGTGTTGGCACCAGCTGGGGAGGGAGGTACCTGAAAATACTCTTGACTTGTCTGGTGTTCGGTGGTCTCTGCAGCTGTTGCTGCTGTCTGAAACATGTTGAAACTAGTTATGTAATATGAGAATGAAGAATAGGTGTAGGTTATTAGAGAATTCACTCTGATGTGTAGCAATCTGATGCCTTTGGCAATTATCAGGGCACTAATTAAGCAGTATTGCAGTATGTAAGGCTTGCAGTTACTTATTGCATCATAAATCGGTTAACTGGCAGTGAACTAAGGGTGAGCCCATCCACTGGGGCTTGCTTTCTGATGTCTATATTGCAAAGTCACGTCTTCAGAACAGAGTTTGTTGGTTAGGAATCCGTAAGATTTAAATTTCTTTCTTAATGTGCATTCCCTGCAGTGCTGGCCTGTTTAACATGAGGGGTGTTTGGATGCCTGTGCTGCGTGCTTGATGCACTGAGGACGGTTGCTTATTTGGGGTTGTGGAAGGCTGCTGGGGCCATAGGCTGTTCTTTGGAGCGATCAGGCTATTACAGTTGGGCATCTAACTGCAAGATCCTTCACAGATGGTGTGGAAGAAACTCGTTAGAGTATCCTGCGGGGATCTGGCAAAGCTTGAAAGAATTAAATCCCAGGATCAGTCTCTATCAGCCTTAATGTGTTCCTTCCTTTCTTGCTCCTGAAATCCTTCTTTCTATTGTGCAGCACAGAACCAGTGGGATGAAAAGACACTTAGAGACTTCCCCCCGGCTATCTACAGTGTCTGCTCAGTGGTGCGTTACACACGTACTGGGTGATAGAGGTTTCTTTCCCATATTTTTATTTCTTTAACCAAACTATCATCTGAGTTGTCACTGCATCTTTTGTATTGGAACAAATGGGTCAAAGCACTGGTCAGCCTCGCTGGCAGGATCTCTCTGATGCCCGTGGTATGTCAAGCTGAATCAGGCTTGAAATATAATAAATAAGGCTGGTTGGACTTGGACAGGGATGTGGCTTTTAACTGCCTCTGTGTCCTGGGGTGCAGATATTAATGACCAGCGCTGCGAGCATGTGCGTGCTGCACACTGGGACGCACTTAACTAATTTCAGACATCCTGAAGGTTAACGTCTCTGCAGATCCTGAGCATTGAAACGGCAACTCGCAGAAGACTTCAATGCATCCTGACTGTGCCACAGCTGAAACCCTTGTGTTTGAGCTTCAGTGATTTGAGGTCCTTGAAGTCCTGGTTTTGATGGATTAGAACAGTTACGCTTTACAAAAGGGAGGGGGGAAAGACTGGATGCTATGAAATGCTCAATGCCAGGATATTTTGTTGTTTTCAGAAATGGTTGTCTTAAAACTTTCCACTGATGTGAAGGATAAGATGTGAGAACCCTTCTTAGCAGGGTATCATCTATTCAGCTTTTGTGTGCAGAAGCATTCGCATTCAGTCAAAAGCTTCTGGTTCAAT
Source organism: Crypturellus undulatus (assembly GCA_013389825.1). Lineage (NCBI taxonomy): Eukaryota > Metazoa > Chordata > Aves > Tinamiformes > Tinamidae > Crypturellus > Crypturellus undulatus. Next base: position 55,105 of record VWPW01016599.1, read on the forward strand.
ATGTCAATACCTGATTAAACAAAAAGAAATGCCTCTGCTTTGAATGTAAAAGCAGGGCTAAAGCAATTGTGATAGTGGGTTAATGCTTCAAGGCAGTTCAGATTTCTTAATTAAGGACTGATTTCTGACATCAGGAATGTAAATTAGCAGCAATTATGTCTGTGCTCCTTCTAGCACCTTTTCATTCAAAAAGTTTTACAAATGTTAATTGCTCCTCATAGCCCCTTTCAGAAGGGTTTTATGCTCAGTTGGGGAAACTGAGGAACAGTTTGTGACTTGACCCAACTAGCACAGCTGGTTGGTGACAGAGTTGAGAATAAGCTGTGAAAGTCTGATTCAAATAGGCTACAACAGCCTTTCCCTTTCAAAGGGGCTTCCGAAATATCTGTAGAGCTCTGGCAAGGCACATACCCTTAAACTGCTTGTCTCCTGCATGCTGAAACACTCTGTAAAGCTAAACCTAACTGACAAAATGTTTTTTGTGTGATTGAACCTTAGCAATCCTGGATTTAGAGGGTAGTAAGCATGTAATTTTCCAGCTTGATGATTATTTTTAAATAGTGTCCCAACAAGAGCAGTTCCTAGGGTGAGCTGGATAATGCCTGTCTGATTTCAAGCCTTATTACATAAACCTGTGCTCTCACCACATACCTTACGTAAGCCCAGGTTAAACATGTTTTTGCCTCAGCTTTACTGTGAAAGTAGATGAAGACTGGAACTTAATTAAAACTAGAATCTGTAATCCTTGTGTCACCAAAACCCAGGAATAAACCTCTTAACACCAATGTAGTATTAAGAAGCAGGCACTTTATTGCAGTGCTGGATGCACAGTGGATAACTCCCCCTATCATGCATGTCCCAAAGTGTGTTTGCTGAAGCTTTTGTTTCTCTATTATCTACACGTGCATTAAACTCTAGGAATGATCATACATATTCATTTTACTTCCTGGAGCAAATTACACTGTAGCCCACCCTCACGGGCAGGCGCGCTCTGTCCCTTTGGGGTCTCTGATGGTCTTTTGAGACCCCTCGTGGTCATTTTTCTGCATCTATTTGATGACGTCTAGTAACTCACTTCCGTATGTGGCCTCAGAGGCCCTGTTTTGGTCCTACTGCCTGGTTTCAGACAATTCCTTGAAGATACCGTGGTCCTTATCTTCGTCTTCTGTTTGCTGTTTTGTCTGTATTCTCTCCTGATGTCGCAGTAACACCTGTTTTGTCCGTATTTTCTCAAAATGTACCAGCAACAACAGCGAAAATGTCCTTGGGTGCATTCTCTTAACGGGGTTTCTCATAACATGTTCAGGAACACATCATGCTTTCACAGGTTTTGTGGAAGATTAAGCTTATTCTTCCAAGGGTGCATTTATGTCAACTCAGTTTGAGTTTAAAGCTGCTATGCTGTGCTGGTTCTTTCTTGTATGGTCTTTGTAACATTAATTCCAGAGTAGCAGAAAGCTAGTGCCTTGTAGTCGTGCAAGATTTGGCTTGTCCTCAAGGGAAGTGTTACTCTGCATGGGTTGACGTTAAAAGTGAACCTGTTTCCCCACTGGCGTGAGAGCTGCATGCACACTTCTGTTATATAAGTGCAACCGTTGAAGGCAAATGTATTTGCTTTTCCCTTTTTTTTGCAGTCATACAGCAGGTCAATTCTAATTCTGAGTCATTTGGCTTCAGTTTGCTCTGGCCTGAGACCTCTCTTGATCTCACAGATTAGGCTGTATCTTGCCTGCCCAGCCCCTGGGTTGGAGGATACTGAAAACGTAGTGAGGAATGAACCTGAGCTCCCAGCTCCTCAAATAACTACATTTATCTTTTCAGACTTTGCAACTTTCTCCTGGAAAATCCCGATTACCCAAAGGAGGAAGGCAGAGTGGTTATAAATCCCAGCAGCCTGCTTGCCAGCCAAGATGAGACCAAGGCAAGTGAGAGCCTCTCCTCGCGTGCCTCCCGTGTTGTGTGTTCACCCTGAGCTCAGCGTGGGTTGCCTTGCTCTATTAGTGCATATCTGTGGCGTGCCTGACTGCGCTGTGCTCTTACAGCTGGCCTCTGGGTGCAGTTAAACTGCTGTTAAATAACAATAGTTAGTTGCTTGTAAGATGGTTCCAAGATGCTCATGTCGTGCTACTCTACAGGGTTGCCTTTTCTGCCTTTTTTCCCCTCTGTTTTGCTGGCTTTTTGGCTACCTCCTATGTGGCTTGTTCATTTTGGTCATTGATCTAATAACACTTTGGTCCCTGTTTACAAAGATTTTTCTCCCAGATATGCTTTCTTTAAGTAGATTGAAATGCCTGTATGTGACTTGGGAGATGAGGATACTGAATACCTCTTTCTGCTCTAAGAAATATCCCTCAAATTTAAGCCCATGAAGCTGTTCAGCCTTTACAGTAACACAGGACAGTGAGAAGAGGGTCTGTTTGTGCAGCCACATTGGCTGGCTTGGGTCCTGCTCGGAGCAGAGCTGCGGGGTGGTTGCAGCTCAGGGCAGGCTCCCTGCACAAGTGTGTGCACCAGCTAGCTTCACGTGTCACAGTGTGCCCAGAACAAGGTGCCCTGGAAAATGAGCTTTGTGTTATGTAGCAGAAGTCCCTGACTGTGAAAGATGGGTTGTTTGGGGTGCTTTGTGTGTCTGTAGAAGCCTTTTAATATTCTCAGTTGTCTCTTGCATTTTTCCCCTCAGGTGCCTAAAGTGGACTACTTTGATTTTTCCAAACTTGCTCCACTTGATCAGCGGTGCTTTATTCAAGCAGCTGACCTCCTCATGGCGGACTTCAAAATGCTGAGCAGCCAGGACATTAAGTGGGCACTACATGAACTCAAGGGACACTATGCAATCACACGGAAGGTTCTTCATTTAAATCTTCTTACTAGGGTTGTCTCCCCTTGTCTATGGAAGAGAGCACTGTGATGTCTTTTGCCTTACGGCACCATCTGCTTGTGTGTGGTTGTATTTTTATGATCTGCCTTTCCTTTCAAAAAGTGTTTGATGCCCATTTAGCCAAGAGACCTGCACTTTGGTCTTGCACTTCGGCCTAGGAAATTCAGAGGCACTAGCTAGTTGCTGGTGGCCATGCATTAAACTGAGTAATGCTGCTCTAATGTCCCCTATGCTGAAGGGGATATAGTTGCTAATAATGTTTAAACTAGCCAAGTTTTAAGACACCTGACTGCTGTCATTTGTTTCTAAATGACTCCACATTTAAAGAGGACCCAGAGTCTCTTGCTGGCCTTCTCATTTTTATGGTTTTCAAAATGAATCATATATTCCTTGTAAAAGAATGTCACTGTAATGGAGCTGTGAAGAAACACGTTCTCAAGTATCAACAAGTAGAACGTGAATGCAGTCTCAAGTTGTTGACCTGGAGCTATTCTGATACGCTCTCTTGCTGAAGTGTCTTTCCAAGACTTAACTTAAAAAGGCAAAAACAAACAAGGGGAAGGTGATGTTTTTCTTTCGAGTGATTGAGTGTTGAGTAATTGAATTGAGCAAAAACAGGTGGTTCTAGCTCTAAACCATCAGAAAAAAAAGGTTTTAAAAAAACCTGAGCTCTGTTGCATCAGAATGGACGCCAGCTGTGTTAGAGATAAGCTGAGCTGTTACAAAGCATCATTCAATTCTGCCCGAACAACAGGTGGTTCTTTTGTTTGTGATTGTTATAAATTCATAAAGCAACAAGATGGATCAAGGGTAGAGAGATAGACCTGCCTTTACAGGATATCTAGCTGTCCTGCTTCTAAATGGTTCTTACGCACAAGCTTTCATGCAGTGCTTTAATTTAATGTGTTTGTCTCCTCTTCCTTCCAGAGAGCAAAAAGGATTTATGCCTGTGTGTTGTTTTCTAGGCCTTTTCTGATGCCATCAAGAAATGGCAGGAGCTGTCTGCAGAAACCAGTGGGAAAAGAAAAAAGAGGAAAGAAATGAATCAATTTTCATATATAGATTTCAAATTTGAGCAAGGTAAATACCAAGCAGTGTATGTGAGGGTGATGCTATGGATACTGTAAGCAGAGCTGCATTGCTGCAGACAGTGCTGCTGTTGGAGAGGGCTCTGGTCCCCATCTATGTGTCTGTCACTATCTGGAATCTGTTTTGGAAGTGCTCTTCACTAGTGCATCTGCTCTGTACAGTGCTGCTTGCAATGCTGCGGTTATGTAGCTGGAAATGCATAGAAGAGGAAGGGTTTAAGCTTTGCTCTTGCTGCACTATCCCATTTCATTGTCCTCTTAACCCTGTTTTAGGTGATGTGAAAATTGAGAAGCGGATGTTCTTCCTGGAGAATAAGAGGCGGCACTGGAGGTCGTACGACCGGCTCTCGCTTCTCCCCCCGGTGCTTCTAGAGCAGGAATTCTATGAGCAGAAAGTTAAAGAGATGGCAGAGGTGAGAGTGGTAGGAGTTGCTTGTATCTTGTGGGGCAAATGATTTCAGCTACTGCAGAGGTCTTGGCCTTAAGCATGGGAATCTGTCTCTTTCGGGAGTCAAATGCTGAACAAAATGTTGAAGAGCTGATGCCTTTTGCACCTTTACTAGCTATTAACACTTAGGGCTTTTTCAAAATGGGTTTCTTGGGGTAAAAGCCAATCAATATATATATATATATATATATATNCTTTCTTGGGGTAAAAGCCAATCTATATATATATATATAAATATATAGCTGACACTTCTGCTGCTGAAAAGCTTCCATATATCTGCTAATGTTGATTTGTAGTCTATGATAAAACACCTTTATGGACTCTTTTTTGCTACAAAGTAAAAGCTACATTAATGAATTAATTAATTCCTCCTTTTCTGCTTTATTCTTGTAATTACAGCTCAGTGGTGGTGGTTAATAACTCAGTCAAGACAGACCATCCACTCACTTTTTCTTTTGAAAGTTGGCAGTCCTGTCTCAAACTCCTTGTCCCATGTTGAGGCGCATGCATCAAAGCAGAACCTTGCAGCACTTTCTGGGGTGGTTTCTTCCCCTGATAATCCAACAGAAAATCAAGCTAACATCTCTTGTGGAGCTCTTCAGTCCTTTCTGGAGTAGTGTCCTAAAGATCAGGGCCTCTTAGGCAGGTGACTGTTTCTTTTTTAAATACAAAGCTCATGTTCCTTGGGGCTTTCTTTAGAGACCTGTTGAGTGAGATCTTGCCTGCCCATAGAAACCTGAACTCGTGGCCCTCTGTAACCCAGAGCATGATTCTTTGCTTTTCTGCCTTTGCTTCTACAGTCTATTTTAGCTTAATCAGAAATAGTTTAATGGCTTGGAAGGATGGGCTGAATGGTGCCGTGGGCAGAATGCGGTGGGTTGTAAATCTTGAGATATTGTAAAAGTGTTTAGGGGATGGAAAACTGGATTCTGCATTCTACAAATACAGATGCCTGTGTCTCTTCCAGCACGCCGACTTTCTCCTTGCTCTGCAGATGAACGAGGAGCAGTATCAGAAGGTCAGTATTGGCAGTATGGTTCATGGAGTTCAGCCTAGGTATTGAGATTGTTTTGCACTTACTGCTTTGCAGACTCCTCTGGACCAGAGTTTGTTTTCTGCAGGGCAGTGTTGCTCCATGTTGCGTGTGTCGAGCTGACAGAGCTTGTGCTCTGTTGGCTGTCCAGGCACATGGATAAATGTTCCTCTTACTTTTTCCATCTAGAAATCGTGCATATTCTCTGCTGCTTCCTTGCAAGCATGGCTCTAACCCAAGATGGTTTCTGCCTGTGAGCTAAGAATTAGTCAAGCATAATGTTCTTTGAGGGTGGAGGAAAAGGAAGGCAATGCCTCATGGAGGAAATGAAGATGTTAAATTAGTTGAAACTGAGTTTCTGAGTTTGCTTTCTCATGGTGAGCTTCAACCACCAAAGAGATTATCTACAGAAAAACATATATCCGTAGCTCACTTGTGTTTCTCTTCTAATTAATGCTGACTTTTTAAATGGATTGCAGTTGTACATACCCACATCACAGCATTCTTTCTTAATTCCAGCAGTGTTTGTTGGTATGTTGCTATAGCTATTTTTTGGGATGTGGTTAACGTGTCTGTTTATGGCTGCAGGATGGTCAGATGATTGAGTGCCGTTGCTGCTATGGGGAGTTTGCCTTTGAAGAGCTAACACAGTGTGCAGATGGTCACTTGTTCTGCAAGGAGTGCCTAATTAAATATGCTCAGGAGGCAGTCTTCGGCTCTGGGAAGGTAAGGATTCCACCTGGGCACAGGGAAAGGGGAGTATTGCTGTTGGAAGATCACATTGCTGTTCAGAGCACTGTTGCTGAGACCAAATTAACTGCACTTTTCCTAGGAAATGTTTGAATGGAATGAAATCCACATCTGAGGAGTCTGCCTCACCATCAAATGGATAGCAAAGAACTTCACAATGGGTTCTTTGAATAGGATTTCTGTCTTGCTGCCCTCTAACTTGCCCTGTGCATAACAATTTTTTTAATGGATTATTAGGAATTTTTTATAATGTTCATAGTAACAAGTTTTTGTTTTAATTTACTCATTAATAAGTCAATGCTATCTGCACGGGGAGCCAGTGCAGAATTGGCTAGTCTTTTCCTAAGTAAAGGCTTGGCCTTAAATTCCTTGTGATCTCAACTTAATTTGAGGGTCAGGTCCTCTACATGATTCCTAACCTTCTCAGTCTTACATAGAAATCTGATGCTACCAGGACATGCTTTCCAGAGTTGGTCCAAGTGGTAATCAGGCAGCAATTAGCAATTACCTTTTGCTTAACTGAGCCATAAATTATCTGCTGTGAGGTGTGCATGCTCATTTGCCTTGGGATATGATGATCAAACCCCAGGGTTAACTTTTGGGGGTACTCTATGGTCTGTATTATATATAACCATATAAACTGACAACTGTGCTTAATAGGAGTGTATTGCCAAGAACAGAATATAGTTCCTGACGTGATGCCAGCTCCCGTGCAGCGGTAACAGGCTGATTTGTGGTCACAGTGGCTTTGAAGTGGGTGATCTGTAATCCCAGCTATGAACTTCCTACGGGTGCTTGTCTGAGACCTCATCTAGCTGACTCACTCGCCTTGTTCATAGCATAGCAAGCCCCTACTCTCTTCCCTGTCAGTCATCTGTTGATTTAAGCTCTCCTCACCAAGCAAAGCTCTGTGATACTGTGTTTGGAAATGCTCTGGAGGCTGAGTTGTCTTGTGTGTCCCTAAAAACATACTGAAATGGAGCTCTCCTCTTCTTCCAATTGTAGTCAGAGCTCAGCTGCATGGAAGGGAGCTGCACGTGTTCCTTCCCCACCAGCGAGCTGGAGAAGGTGCTTCCAGAGAACATCCTCTGTAAATACTACGAGCGGAAAGCTGAGGAGGAGGTGGCCGCTGCCTGTGCCGATGAGCTTGTCAGGTAATTCTCCAGGATATGTGAGTCAGAAAGGATGAACTAGAGGAAATCCTGTACTCTCTGTTTTTGCAAATTGCCCTCCAGAACCATAACTATGTGCTGACTGTGGGGCAGGTAGCTGTCATAGAGCTGCCTTTAACTTTAGAGCTTTTGCTTTCCTCTGACTGTTGTTGTTTAGCACGATTTGTCTTCCATTGACTAGGAGCAGATTAAAATTCAGTAAGGCTGATTTTCTCCCCATCACTTGCCAGCCTTGTGCTGATCCTTTAAATCACATGGTCAGAAGCAGTGCTGAGCATATATTATTTTGATTGCAAACAGGGAAGTGATCGAAGAAATATAAGCAAAAAGACAGCAGGCAGCAAATCCTTGTGGCAGGCATTTGGCTGGCAGCCTTATTAACAGCCACATAATTGTTTAAATCCCCTTTCTGGAAAGATTTGTTTGGCCCTCTGTTTAGCCAATTAATAGCATTGTTTTCGGGGCTGCAGGTGTCCCTTCTGTAACTTCCCAGCTCTCCTGGACAACGATGTGGAGCGGTTCAGCTGTCCTAATCCCCGCTGCAGAAAGGTAACTGGGTCACACTTTGCATTCGGTCTCCTTAGAAGTGCTTTAGGTGAACAGGGAGCTGGGTGTATGAGAGACACAGAAACAAATTGTAATCTGTTTTCTAATAAACTCTGGAGATCAAGCTGAGCAAACCTCAACTGCTGTCCTTGGCAGAATCTGGTATGATGTGTTTTCCTCTTAAGATACTACTGGAATACAGATTGGGCTGGTAGTGAACAAAATTTGTTTGGAGAACTCGGTGTGCCTGTTGGAAGGGCAGATCTTTGTGCTTTTCAAGTTTGCTGACAACCAGTGCATGAGAATCATCAGGTCCAAGGGCTGAGCAGAATGGGGAAGCTTGACTGCTGCTACTGCTACAGGTTTGTTTTCCCTGCAATAGAGGGAGTGCAGAAATATTTCACGGCCTCTTCAATGTGTGTTAAACCCTGCTTGCATCTGGTGACAGTGAGCAGAGGCTGATGTTTGGCACCAGTAATATGGGGCATCTTGCAAAGCATTAGCCACAACGACCAACTCTCAAACAGTATTCAGAGCTGTTGATCCCCTGGCCGAGATTTCTGCTAATCACAGAAATTCCTTTTGGATGCGTGAACAGTGTGTATGTAACTGCCCAAGTGCTGGGTTCTTATTTTAAAGCTATTCCACTGTTTGACTGTATTGGAAAACCTGTGTATAAGAAATCAAATTTTGTTGTCTGGAAAAACTGAAGTTGCTAGTAATGCCATTTATGTTTTGTTATGAAAAAAATATCCTGTGAGGGAGAGCCATTTATGAAAGATGCACAATTTTGGTTTTGATCTTTAATCTCCAGCCATGTTTTGCTAACACTACCATTGTGGGCGAAAAACTCCCAGTTCTGGATCCTACAGATTATTTCATGAGCAAGGAGGTTGGATTGCCGTTAGGTGGCACTGTTGGTTCAGGTTTAAATGGATCTTTTTTTTTTTTTTCCTTTCTCATTTTTGATGGGGGGGGGTGAAAAAAGCTGTTCGCAAAGTGTCAGCACCATAGAGCAGAATTTAGGCTTAAACAACTTGAATGCTTCAATGTAATTTTCTTTTAACAACATGTGTTACACAGTAAATGTGGCAATAGGGTCAGTGCTGCACGTTCCCCTCCCTCTGCTCTTCGTTTCCTTCCTTGGGCGCTGTTTGCCCTCCTCCCTGTGGCTGCAGCATTCCAGTGGGCTGGATTCCTGGTTTCCTGGACAGCTTGTGTTGATTCATTAGCTGAAAATCTGCTGAGTCGCTTAGGGATCTTTAGAAATCTAAAAGACTTGAGGATTTGAAGCCTAGGATGACAAACTGAGCTAGCAGGATGTGTCAGTGTCTCCTCTCGCAGCTGCAGCGGCCTTTTGTATTCCTGCTACCTGGTTTCTTTTCAGAATGAAACGTTCGGGTTAATGTTCTGGCTTGCAGGCAGTTTGCCGGTAGGGAGGAAGGGGCTAATCTATCCCTTTCCTCTCCGGGAGCTCCATGGAAGGCTGGGAAGGACGCCTTGGTTTTCTGAGCAGTGCCTCTGGCAGACCTGCGGCAGCGATGAGTGATCCTGCAGGGAATTCCCCTCTGGATGGAAGGGCTGTGTTTGCACAGCTGAACCCAGGGTGAGAGGAAGCATGGAAAGGGCTCGGGCAGGATGTGCAGCTCGAGCTCCAGGCTCAGAGCAGGGAGAGCGGATTTTCTCCTGCTGTAATCCAGTGCTCCATTACCTGGATCCTCTCTCTTGCTTCCAGAGCTCCTGTCGGTGTCCCCTGGCCTTCTGGTAAATCTTGCCAAGAGCTTGAGTCACGTTTGCATTGGACAGAGCAGCAAAGTGTGTGATAGAAACCAGCCGGGAGCCTTGATTTTTGGCTCTGCACGTGTGTGGATGGGGCCTGATAAAGGAGGAGCTCTTGGCACCGCGCAGGGCCCGAACCTGTGCTGGTGTCACCCCTGTCCCGTATTTTGGAGGATGCACAAGGAGCATGCAGAGGAGCCACCCCTCTGCCAGCACCACAGTGGCTGCAGCGGTGCTGCATGCACTTAGGTGGCCGGGCCCTGCATCGTAATGTCACTGACTCGGGCTGAATGGAGGAGAAGCTCAGTTCGCCCAAGGGAAAGGGTGTCAGAGCGACCCTGCCGGGGCATTCGCTGGGAATTTGCAACCTGAGCGTGTGTGGAGGAGAATCAGCTCTTGCTTAGCTGGCTGGCACCAGCTCTCGGAGTTTTGCAGGGCACTTTCCCGTGGCGTGTTCCTGGTGGCAGCGCACGTGCCAGGTGCCCTCCCAGCAGCCGGCTCGTGCAGCTCCATCTTGCTGTCCGAGCGTGGATCTCTGCCTGGAAGTGGGGCTTGGATTCCTCTCTGAGGATGCGTGTTTTGCCTCGCCGTGTTCTCACATCTCTAAGATTTCCCACACTAAAGCTGCCCGTTCTGGTACAGCTATGAAAGACGCATTGATTTCTTAAGGACTAGACAGTGTGCGAGTGCTTTCATGTATCTGGGAAATGCTTTTATCCCCAGGAAAGGAAGTCATTCCCACTCCATCTCCCTCCTCCCTGTATCCCATATCGTGCACAAAGTCTCGGCTTTTGTTCCAAGGCTGCTCACGGCTGTGGCAGTCGCTGCTCCTCTCTTTGCAGTCTGGGCACAAAGCGCTGCAGGGCTCCCAGCCGCGAGGGAGGAGGGAAAGCCGTGTTGTTTCCATGGGAATCCGACACCGAGCTGATGCTGTGCGCTCCCTCCAGGTGCCGGGGAGCTAAAACCGTTTTTGCAGCCCAGCTGCAACCTGCAGCCACCTCATAGGCACCTGCATTTCCAAAAATCAGGTGCACTGCAGAGCTTGCAGGGCTGGGCTGCAGGCTGGACGCAAAAGCGATTGCTCAACCAAGGAGGCGGCTGCTGCTCTCGTTGGGGACCGCGTTGTGCATCCCGTTAATGAGGCTGCCGTCAGGAAGGAGGATGCCTGCTGGGCATCCGAGCTGTTGTGCTGGAAAAATGAGCTCTGATGTGCCTGTGTGAGAGGGATTAAACCCTTCGCTGCGCTGCCTTTTCATCTCATGGATGGCCAAAGCAGTCCTCGTGTGGACTTTTAATTTGCAGGACTAAGTGGGTATTTTAGGGGACGTTTTTGAGCTGCTGGAATTACTTAAGATGGGTTTCAAGGTGCTGGCTGTGAACAGATGCACCCAGCTGCTTTTAACCTTCGTTTTCTTGTGAAGGATGAACAGGTGTAAGCTTGCACGGAGCTCTGCCTGGTAAGTTGTGTCTGAACATGACTCTTAGGGTGCTAACACAGCATCCAGGACATGTATGAATAAAAATCATGTTGGATAGTTCACAACAACTTCAAGTGGCCTTTCTTGCTGGAAAAACAAAGTGTTGCAAATTGTTGCATTTACATATTTACAGAATCACAGAAAAGTAATATTTTATATATATTTAGAGTTATAAAAGCAGCTATAGAGTTATAAAAGCAGTTATAAAAGTGAGCAGGGTCATTCTACAAGGCCTGTGTGATGACTGTACCTGGCAATGGAGCGAGCAACTGCTCCTGGGTCAGAGCAGGATAATGAGGCGGCCTCAGCCACCTACGATCCAGCTCCGAGTGTTTTATAGGGTGCAAGGGAAACGTTTGTGTAATCAAATAGCCAGCAGTGGTAACGGATGTGCTTAGGGTGACATAATCCCTCCAAGGATGCCATAATCCCTCCAAGGATGCTATCCCGGGTATTGCACGGTGCCAGGCGGGAGCCTGCCCCGCTGCTGCCCTTCCAAAACACCCAGCGCTTTGCTGCAGGTGGAAGCCGCACGGAGACCTGGCAGGTTGCGTGTGCGACACTGGGGGAGCAAGAAAATCAGTCTGGCCGGAGAAACTGAGCTCCAACAGAATGCCTCCATGCGGGCTGTGCGTATGGAGAATTACTTAATTCTCCTTGTTTTGCAACATGTTTTCCCAGCTGCTGAAGTGTCTCAGTCAGCTTCCTGACAGCAGTGCAAACATTTTGAAGGTCTTATGGTCCCGTCTCTGTGTGGCAGTTCTTATCCCTATTGGTGTGCTTTTCCTTAGACATATTTATTTGGATGTGGTTGTCACTTAGCGCTTACCTCCCTGCTGTCGTGCAGAGCAGAGCTGAGGACAGCAGCTGCTTATGGCAAACCCCTGTCACTTCTTTTTGATGGCACTAAACTCAGCGCCCGGCTCCCACGCTTAAATTTCCATCCCTATGGATGGTGTCTATGTGAATGTGGCTTAGCAGAGTTTGTTGGGATGAGGAAATGGAAATGCAGGGGGGAAGGTTTTGCTTCCCATCTTCCTGGTGGAGCTTGGGGACGGAGCCCTGCTCCAGGGCCCCGTTTGCTGCTCATCTCATCCAACAGAGCAATCCCAAAGCTGCTAACGCTCCGTGTGATCTTCCCGCTCGGAAGCCCCGCTCCAGCCTTCTCCTTCAGTTCGCTGCCTTTGCGCCCTTCTTAAACGCACGCGGTGTGCATGGGAACGCGCTCGGCGGCAGCGCTGCCAAAACCACAACAAATGGCAAGTTTCCGTCTGTCATCTCGGCTCGGAGGCACTCGGCGCCCGGGCAGGCGATTCATTTTTCTTCCATAAAAGGAGATTGGAGTCCGTGCGCCGCAGCCGCCGAGCGCAGATGCTATCGGCAGCGGCGCTGCCGACGGAGCCG